>CAEMYA010000177.1:6085169-6201999 GCA_903131615.1 Diplodus sargus | reverse complement strand
ACGCCTCCGACCTGGAATTCGAACAAATACATCGATATCGATGAATGTGTTATCGGTGTGTTGCACCAAATTGCACCGCAAGATGCGCTCATTCTGGACACCACAGGTTGCACCGCGCCGCTGGACGGGTATCGTCACTCCATCTGCCGCAGGGGAAGTAACCTGAGTGCGTCATCACAATGATCTATGATCCATCCATAAAAAAAAGACATATGGAAACACCGGATAACAGGATTCAATTCCTTCTGGTTTGGAGGATGTACAGAGAACAAACAACAGCATCTCACTTGGACGCATTGTCCAAATTGTATTTTAAATGTATTTTTGTTTTTGGGTTATTTTAAAAGAAGAAATATGTGATTTTTGTGCATAGCAGCTTTGAACTTTTAGCTGGTGTCACGTCAGGATACCTGAGGAAAAAAAAGAACAGATACAGGTTCAGCCTATCCTTCAAATTCCCAGCAGAAGAATTCATCCAACAAGCGCTTGAACAGAGAATGTTAAAAAAAATAAAATAAAACAAAAACGTCTCATTTAATAAAGACAACGTGATGTTTCCACTCCGGTGTTCGGGGGAGGAGCAGCCCCTCATGTGGTTAATAGACAGATCAAACCCGTCCGGCTGATAGTGTCGCGTCAGGGCGGAGGAATGAGGAGGACAGAAGCAACAGCTGCACACACTGCAGTGGAGACGCTCAGAGACATGAGATCCTCATTAACCTCCTTCTAATTGCAGGTAAGCTTTTTTTAAAATATACAAAGCCTATATATATATCTGCGTTGGAAACCATTCTGGATTATAATGGTGCAACAAGGTGAGATAATTAAAGAGGAGCGGGTAGAAAGTTCAGCAAATTACCGGCACCTTTATCCTCTCCTGTGCTGATTAATTATGTCATTTCTGATTTTTACTTTCCTTGTGTTTATTCATTTAGGTTTAGTGCCGTTGCCATTTACGTCTGTGATCACTTTGCATGCCTCTGAGTGTCAGATAGGGATAAGTAACCTGGCGTGTGTGTGTGTATGTGTGTGTGTGTGTGAGCTATAATTAAAGCTGCCTGTGCCAGCAGTCTGGATACAGGTGCCGCTGACGCGCAGCATGGCATGTAGACAACATTTCCATGGTCATGTTTTTTTTTTTTTTCCCTCTCTCAGTGTCAACAGTTGAAGTTCCGTATGGAGAAGACAAAACAAGTCTGAGAGCAGCCAGGGTCGTTATTTGTGTCTCTCCGGTGATCATTATGTTCCACCAGCTGACGGATCAAGCGCTGAATGACAGCTGCTCGGGACTCGCGTCGGTGTGCAACAGGAGCGCTGATGGAGACGCGCTCCAGCTGCCCACTTTCTCCACCGCGGCCAAAGTCAGAGTCATCATCACCTTCACTCTGTGCGCGGTGTCGGCTGTGTGCAACTTGGTCGTGCTCTGGGCTGCCGGCAACGGCGGCAAGCGCAAGTCACACGTCCGGATACTGATAATGAACCTGACGGTGGCGGACCTGCTGGTGACTTTCATCGTGATGCCTGTGGACGCGGTGTGGAACATCACGGTGCAGTGGCAGGCGGGGGACGTCGCCTGCAGGCTGCTGATGTTCTTGAAGCTGGTGGCGATGTACTCCTGCGCGTTTGTGACCGTGGTCATTAGCTTGGACAGGCAGTCAGCCATCCTCAACCCTCTGGGCATCAGCGAAGCCAAGAGGAAAAGCAAAATCATGCTGACTGTGGCCTGGACGATGAGCGTGGTCCTCTCCCTCCCTCAGGTAGGAGAACACAGTCTAATCAGGGGCTTTATGTCAATTAAGTCCCACGCTGCCCTGCTGGCTGCACACCTCTCACACCGCTGTGTGCTGCGCCTCTTGTTTGCAGGAGAATCAGCTCCCGCTACAGCTGCAAGTGTGATTTCTTCACCTGTATTCTGCTTGGTGCGTTTTGCTGTAAAGGGAGCTGCGGGTTAATTAAATTATCCAGCAGGTCTGCAGAGGGAGACACGATGAAACAACACTGGAACAAGGCAATGAGATCTTTTGTAAATGGAAAAAAAAAATGCAGCTGGCACTTCAGTTCATGTTCAGAGTGCCTGCTGAACTCCAATCATTTTAGTTTCATTGTGAAATAATTGGTTGATAGCTTTTTAGGGAGACCTGTTCTCAGTGGCGGTTCTAGACACATTTTACTGGGGGGGCCAGTGTTTAATCAGAGGGGCCCATTAAAAAACGGAAACAAATGATATTTAAACATTAAATACTTATATTTTGCTTTACATTAAAATCATACAGAAATGTATTTTGTACATAAAGAGTACATTGATTGAAACAATGAGGTAGGGCCATCAAAAATGATAAATTAACTACAGTAGGACAATGCTACAGGAGGTGGGCATGGACCCCTGACCCCCTCATACCAGTTTGGCCTAAAGCTCCGTCTCCTGTCCCCCATTAAAGTGGTTGGGAATATGTTCACCTTGGGCTGTACTGCTACATCGTTCTTGGACTTGCTGAAATCTGTGGAAAGATGCACAGTAAACATAGGGCACAACTAATAAAATGTATTTACTGTGGTATGCAAGTATTTCAAAATGAAGGCCAAGTATTTGTTTATTTTCTTAACATAAGAATCACATATCAATGACGCAAAAAAGAATGTATGGCAGAAAGCACCATTTTATGGACACACTGTACTATGAATTGTAATGACACTGCTTTGCAAACGGCATGTACAAGAACACCTTTTCTACATCACAAACCTAATGGTGCAGCACTTGATCCACATGGATCCACTTGCTGTCCCTCTGGCTGTTCCTGTATGTTTTCTTCCTCCTCACCATCTGGAGTGTCCCTCTCTGTGTCAGTGCCCTCACTTTCATCACCTGCCTTCTCTCCAACCTCCACCAGCTCCTCAGCTATCTCAATACCTTAATAGGTTTCTCTCACTTTTTTATTTACTGAGGCAAAAAAGGCTGCAATGTCCCTTCCTCATTTCATGATAACTACTAGAAGAAGAAACACAACGTAGAGGCATAGATCCAATTTCACAAGGAACCTTCCCTCCCGACTTAACACGGGCAGATACTGTTGATTACTTTACTCAATAAATGTATTGAGTAACAGCCAAGACTGATAAAGTTACTTGGTTAACGTCACAACATTGTGTAGAACTAGCGAGGATACTGACATTCGGATATTTGCTTCTGCCTCGGTGAGTTTGCATCGATATTTAAACAAGACCAGACATTTACAAACTAGATTTTCTTATCAGAGTGAGGAACAACAGTAACACGGTTACGTGCAACAAATCACTTTACGAGATGAAATCGTTTCGCTTACCTTCACCTCTTGCAACAAGACATTAGTAGTTCCTTCTCTTCAAAACTTGTTGCTGCCGTTCTCATTATCATCTGGCACCCGGCAACGCAGTGTTTGGGTGCGTCGCTCTAATTACTCCGTGTAGAACGCTGAGTCACATTAGTTCTGCTTTTGCCACTAGCGCGTAAAAATGTAATAACTTTTTCAATTTATTTCGTTTTAATTTTATTATTCAGTCAGCTAAGGGGGGGGGGGCAGGGACATTTTTACAGGGTCCTGTAGGCCCCCGTGTAGAACCGCCACTTCCTGTTCTGCTTTCCAGTTTTCTCCTTTGCTTCAGTGTGTTATAATTTAGAGATGTTTTCTGTACAATACCTTTATAAAGAAAAAGTCACCACATGGTCTTAATGAAGCAAATAGATAAGAGCCTTCCATTGGAGGGTTACTGCAGTGAATAATATGTTTCAGCTGGCAGCAAGTTATTAAACCCTAACTGATGCAGTGAGGAGCTTCTCATTTCTTAAACAACCATGTCAGAAGACTTATCCTGTGGTCGTGGAAAAGTAAAGATGTTACTCTGTTTCAGAAGCGTCAAATGATCTGCCTGCATCAAGCAAAGAAAACAACTAACTGCTGAAACTATTGTAACGCGTTCTTATTAAAAGCTGGAAGGATAGCGGTGAACCATCAAATGTGGTCGGGAAAAAATCTTAAACGATCGTCAACAAAATAGTTGGTGGAATCAAAATCGATAAAAAAAAACAGTAAAACTCTCGGCTATGTTAAACAGTGAAAGTAAAAAGCACTACCACATGCACAATGTGAAGGGAACTCAAGGATCTGGGACTAAACAGATGTGTAGCCTTAAGAAAACCACTTATCAGTGAGGCTAATCAGAGAAAGGGGCTTTAGTTTGCTAGAGAGCATAAAGATTGGACTCTGGAGTGATGTTACCCTGTTTCAGAGTGATGGCCGCATCAGGGAAGGAGAGAGGTGGATGAAGTGATCCCCCATCATGCCTAGCACCTATAGGACAAGCCTGTGGGGGCAGTGTTATGACCTGGGGTCTTCAGTTGGTCAGGTCTAGGTTCAGCAGTGTTATGAGTCCAAAACTTGAGGTCAGCTCATGACGATGCCATGATTCATCTGGGTCAAATTTGTCCTCTCACTATAATTCTATGACTTTGTGACATCGCGCTATGTCAGAGTGACACATTTGCATAATCACTTGACTTAACACAACTGTTCTGCTGTTGTTAGTGATGCTGGCTCAGATGTGTCTGCGCTGACCAATCATAGAACACTGCACTGTAACGAATTACTGTATATTTACAGTGGATTTACAACAGTAGATAACTGTTATTTAACAGCATAAAACAGTATTTGTAATGAATTGCTGTACATTTACGGTGGATTACAACAGTATCTGACTGTATTTTTAAATAATTATGTTACTGTTAAATATAATAATAATAATATAATAATAAATACTGTTAAATATTCATGCTTACATGTAAATTAACAGCCAATCCTCAGTTAACAATAAGAAACTGTAATTTAACAGCATAAAACAGTATTTTCTGTCAAGCAGTGGAGACATGTGCTAACATCCCTTCTCAAGTGCAGTCATTATCCATCAGCATCTTACTGATGATTGCGGGCTTATGTTTTATTTTGATGATAGCACTTCTTTACTGATCAAACTCTTCAAACTACTCATTTTTGACTGACAATATGTAACCTAACTGGCTTTCCCTGAAATTGACTTTGGAGAGCAAAGCTCCGTCATATCATTCCAGCCAGAGAAGTCCATGTGGAGTTCAACAGAGCAGGTAAAGTAAAGTTATGCTTATCTTCCGAAATTGTGTCCAGTGTTGTTTCGTCTGCATGATTATTGAACTGTTGACATTTCACATGTTTCATTCAGTCTGTTACATTAGTTCAGGTTGCTAAATAGGGCTAAGTGAAGCAAGCTCTGTAGCTAGCTTGAGCTCAATGAGCCGTAGGTGTTGCTGACCTTCATAAAGTTTTTTTTATTGTAAAACGTGTCATTATCTTATCATTTATTAATCTAACTTCATTAACTTCATTGCACACTAGTTTTCCGGAGGTAATCCTCCCTAAACTATAACTAACCACCCTCTCTCCTTTCTGTCTCTTGCTTTTCTCTTCTTTGCACTTTTCATCCTGTCTTAACCATTTTCTCTCTCCCTTGAACAGTTTATTGCTCTGGTCCATTTATCTCCCCCCATTTTTATGTTTCTTTCTCTCCCTCTATTATTCTTTTATATTTTTATATTTTACCAGAGATGTTGTGTTGCTAATTTTATTTAATTATTTATTTACAGGCACTCATCATCGGTGACTGAGGAGACCAGCCAAACGCTGCTGTCAAGTACTCACTGTTTGCTCTTTCTTTCTCCCACTCTTTTCTTTCTCCACATCCAGTTTCTATTGTTCACATGTAAAAGACTTGTTTTCAAGCTAGACTGTTACACTGTTCTTGATGGTATTTTAAATCAGTGTTACACTGTTCTTGATGATATTTTAATTCAGTGTCTGAAGTCATGAGTTCAGTAAAGCCTGTCACTAATGATTTTATTGGAGACAGTTTCTTCCAAACATGGAAATGCAATACCTTTTCATTTTTGTAATACAAATGTTCTCAATGTTACTAATCCTACAAAGTCTGCTTTACAAATGAGCACTTTGTAATAAACTACAGCATTGTTATGGAATGTATATTCTCTTGTGTTCTATACCAGGCTTCTCAAAGTTATTACTTAAAGGTCTGCATCTGATTTTTATTCAAGGTCAGAGGTTAGGAATGATTGGCAATAACAACAACATTTAATCAATTCAGTTATGATTATGTCTCTTCATTGAGCAGGCATGCATATAAACCCTATGTTGATGATAGAAACTGAGGCAGACACAGCTCAGACAGTTTGGTAGTTATTAAGTTAAATAAGTTATTAAATGAAATTAGTTATCAGTTGAATAAGGTGATCCGCTCTAAGCACTAGAAGGCAAGACATTGATGTGTTTACTGTAGGACTTTTGGATGTTGACTGGCTGTCGGGATGAATGTGGTAGCCTAGGGTTGGGTATTTGAGAAGCCCTACATACTTTGTTTTTAAATTGGTGAGGATTTATGCAAATGCAAAAATAACAGATTTTCTAACACACTGGCATATACTGTAAAATTGCCATAACCCACAGTTCTCCTACTGTCATGTACTGTAATCCAAAAGATGGTAATATACTGTTAAATAAATTACAGTAAATGTGCTGTAAAATTACCATTACCCAGTTATCCTACCGTCATGTAATCCAAAAAACGTTATTATACTGTAAGATGAATTACAGTAGATGCGCTGTAAAATAACCACAAGACCCACTGTCATTCTACAGACATATACTGTAATCCGGTAATATACTGTTAAAATAAATACCAGTAGTTGCATTGTAAAATAAGAGTTCAATACTGGCGTCCCTGCTGCCAGTATTTTACGTTTTTTTTATAGTCAACTTCTTTATAGTGTGTGTAATCCGGAGGAGGGGTCTTAAAGAGACAGTAACTAAAAAACAGAGGGGGGAAATTAAGTGTTACAGCATTGGACAGTATGAGAAAATGGATGTGTTGTTTGAGCATTTAAGCATGTGAACATATTCGGGTTGTAGCCCAAAATAAAACATGCAGGTACACCCATACACACACTGCTATCTATCCATTTTGTACACCAAAACACCTACAAAGGTGCACTCAAACCGATTACATTATGGTTTTAACCTTTAAAGCTTCACAACACTGAACAGAGGTATGGCTATGACTCATTCCAGCACATATAAGAACAACATTGTGGCAGCAAAAACAACTTAGGTGAAATCCACAACAGTCCTTCAATCAGTTTGAACTGCTGGGCACAAATGAGGCTGCTGCTGGCATTAATCAAATTTCATGTCTGTTTAGCCTGCTGTCCAGCGGGAATCACTGACCCAACAGGCTTTCAGGAGGTATGCAAATACCATTCATGCTTATCACGTACCTAATCAGGTGTTAGATCATCTTTTTATTTTCTCCACCTCCTGCAGTGGGATTGGACTACACTGGGGGAGAAAAAAGTCAAGTGCTGATTATTGAATTTGTCATACATTAGCCCTGGCAGGGGGTCATGTTAGATATCAGGATATTAATTGACAATGAGACAGCGACGAACCAAAATGAACAATGGATCTCGGTGTCACAAAATGGTCAGGTTTTCCTACATTATGGCTTTTTGGACATTATTGATCATACATCATACAGAGGGCAGAATAAAATGGTACAAACACAATAATCATCGTGCGTCTGGCAAAGCTGGTCGCTGCTGTTGGTTGAATTTCCTTTAACTCGCTAATCGCACAACCTCAACAAAAAAAACCCTCAGTCACTTGTTGTCACTCGCTGTCGATCGTGTAGCCTCAACATTTAAAAGCGAGATACATATTCTTCTTAAATGGACCAAGGCTGCTGCTGAAAGGGAGCCGACTCCCTGCCAGAAATCGCAATCAATATAAGCAGACTCATAGGACAAGTTTCCACTCAGCTGGCCAGCATTAAGGAGTGTGAAGATGGCCTTGCAACATATTGATGTGCCACCCATGCTCTCTACACCTCAACACTTGAATTAAATGCCCCTTTGATGTTAAGTGTTTGTGAATCAGCAGCGTGTGTTGGTGTTAAACATCCTGGCAGGAATACAAGATGTCACATCTGCTTTCGCTCCGGATTGCAGCTACTTGACCCGGTCCCCCAATTCCAAGATCATCCGGGGGCTGATTTTGGCAGTTCACTTACAATCACGAACCACGAAACCGAGGGCAATGGAGGGTGTCCAGCTGCGGGGCTAATGTTAGCTTCGCCTCATATCATGATTTTATCCCACCCTTATTCCGCCACTGGTCAGTCCCCTAATCCCAAATTGGCTCTCTGTCAGCTTTCTCAGATGGGAAATGGTGAACTTTCGCCAGAGAAGCTTAAAGTTATCGTATGTTAGGGAAACGTGTGGCAGTCAGGAAACAACCACAGGAACAGAGGGGCATAAAGGTATTGTACAGAAAACATCTCTAAATCCTTCACATTTTTGACATGCCTATACATCGATCCACAACAGTTCTGCAAACAACCCAACCTGGGACAGAGTGTCAAAGATCTCTAGGGGCTGTAGGAATTAATCATTTCTATTGGGAGTAGAACTGCAGTTAAACCAAAAATGTTTTCATTAGTCACCTTATGATTGTGATCACATTCGCCGCTGATTATTGTTGATGGCAGCTATTACGGCACATTTTTTGTTGTTCATATTTTAACAATTCTGTATGCGCTTCTCAGCTCGTGCACATGCTAATCGTACAGCATCTCACATCGGGTGGCTGCAGAGGGGTCTCGGTGGAATGACCACATGTCAGGCTTGAACACGAGAGACCGCTGTTTCCATGATGACAAAGATCTGGCTAAACTTAGCTAAGGGGGCTCTATGCCTTGACATCCCCCAACCATAAGAACGGTCACTACACCACTCCACCAGATTAATTTTTAATCAGTGGTTTGTTGGCTCTGAATGTTTGTGTGACCCAGCAGGGATTTTCATCACCCACAGGTGTGTGACAGAGATTATTTCAGCTGGCGTTTGCGAAGAGTGTAGTGGCCAATTGTCAATAGAAATGTCCTGAGGGGACCTCACGCAGAGCTCTTTTTGTAAAGAAACAGAGAGAGATGACTCAAGCCGCCTCAAACCATTGATGTGAAAGGAAAAAAAAGGAAAGTCCCGCTGAGTGCCAGTAGAAATAACAGAGATCAGCCAATATATATACTAGGCTACTAAAGTAAAATCAATTGCTATTATTATATCTCCGAATGAGAAATAAGATGACCTTGAAACGTACTTATATTTTTATTGTATTCATTTCCTTCTGACTCTATACTTATTCTCACTGAAAGTCAGCCCATTCATGCACCCTTTTAGTGAAATCGAGTGTACGACTGAGGCATCTTTTGAGACTTGAGTGGTCTGGATTGCTCAACATCCACAGGTCTGAACATACAACAAATACCACTATTTACTGGAAAAACCTTTTAACTCAATTGTCCAAACACGTACATGGCGCAGGCATCACTTGTCCAAAGTGTCGGCATGTGTTTCATTATTCCCAGGGCCACAGTGACAAGTTGTGTTTCAGATACATTGACACTGATTACCATACATGTGATGACTCTTGATGTAGATTTCATTAACCTTCGCCTGACACAGTCTGGGTTTCTCTATTATGAGTGTTAACCCAGCAGCCTGGGAGAGGTGACAGACAGGATGAAATATTTGAAGGTTTCCTTTTTACAAAGATCCACCAAGAAGTAGGGATGTGAAATCGGCCCTGTCTTCAGATCATTCGATCGTGGCCACTGTCGATCGCCGATAGGCGATCCAATCGCCTGAGAGGGCGGCGCAGTTACGTCAGCTAAAAAAAAAAAATTTAAAAATATTTTTAAAACTCGCCTGGCGCTAATACGGCCGACAGCAATTTGGTGCCAAAAAAGTAGGCACATACGAGTTCATCACCCCTCCGAGGCCGCAAAACTGAGTAAAAACGGAGTAGGAGAGGAGAAAGTGGTCTGCATCACCAACGACAACGCTGCTAACATCGTTGCAGCTGTCCGTGATCTGAAGTGGCCATGGATCAGCTGTGTCAGGCATAATTTGAATTTGGCGGTCAACAGTGCCTTGAATAAAGAAAAAGCCAAAACGGACCGGGCTTTCGGTGTGTGTCGCCAAATAAACGGAGCTGGCAAAGGCGGCAGCAACTCAGGAAAGAACAAGAGCAAAAAGGGATAAGAAACCGCTTTGTCTGATAACTGTAAGTAAAATATAGCCTAAGAAATACAAATACAAACAAAAGTAACCAAATTGTGGCTTTTACACTACATACATAGCCGTTATTCCATATTAAACACGTTTTTTTTATAGCATAGCCAGATTTACGCACGCTGATCTCTCGACTTTATAAAGTTATTGTTGTTCAGATATATGCGTGAATTATTTCTTTTGTGACTAAAAAGAAAGGTAATATAGCACACCACTTGTGCTGCAGAGAATTGTTTGGTAAACAAGCAAGAAGATGAAGAACGGAGGAGTCCGCGGTGCGCACCTCCGAAAAAAAGTGAGAAGGAAAAAAAGACGCAACAGGGTGTAATTAAGAGTTTAATATTCACTCCTCAGTTGCACAGATCAAAGGGCTCTGTATGCAGACATGTTGCTCCAAGAGAAAAATTTTTAAGTACACAGTAGAGCGCAGGTTCTAGAGATTTTTCTTTAACATCTTATGGCAGTAAATTAATTAAAGATCACCATTTGAAAAAAAGATCACGATCCTCCCTTCGATCTCCGATAGACGATCCCATCGAAAATCACGCCATCCCTACCAAGAGGTCACAGTGGCTCATGTTCCTGTGTCTCTGAAGCCTCGTCTTCGCGGAGGCAGCAGAGATGGTGATTGCAGGCCAGTGTATATATGTGGAGCAATCTGTGACCTATTTTTCGCAAACAGTACCCGTCAGCGATGTCGCTTCAGTCTTTTGTGACTGATTTATAATGCGAAATCACAGGTAAACGCCACGGTAGCTTCTGAGCTCACGCTGTGATTGGCTGATTGTCTGACAGGTGTTCTAATGAGCGCCTATACACTCCTTCCTGCACCTGCATCTGACCTCCGAAAAAGAAAACCCTTTTTCCGCTGTGACTGTTCTTTATAGGCAAACGGTTGTCTCAGGAAAGCTTTGCTGGACATTTTTTATTTTATATATTTTCGCATCATTGGCAAAAATGCAGAGTTGCAGCGGTAACAGCAGTTATAGCTCGATTAATAATTGAAGTATATAATTAAAGTAAAGTACTGTTGCGTGAGAGAGATTGTGTATTGCTCTCTTATTCGTTGCAGGAAGATGAAAAGCGCGAATAAAGCACTGTACGCTATATCTGCCGACATGGACACACGGGCGGGGGGCGGTGCTGATGCAGTTGATAAAAAGTGCGATGCAGACCCGCAGTAGAGATATAAACTTTACTGCCGACTGGAGTCTCTGTTGACGGTGACAAACGGGCAGCTTGTTGCATAGGCTCATATTCTCTGTGAAACGCCTGTATCTTTGCTGCAGTTCATCCCCAGGATTACAACGTGTCTTTGGGGATCTAATCACAGTAGGCGTCTTGACATGCAGTTCAAGAGACCGCTTGTGGTCTGGTCTCACGTCTCCGCTCTATATGCAAATAAAGACGATCACCACTGGGGGAAAATGGACACATTATTTTTTTTATTCTCACAAAGAAAGAAAGAACTTAATTTATATGTTGATGAAGGTTCGCAGTCCTGGTAATTCTAAGTGCCGTATCGTAGGCAACTGGACTTGTCTCAGTTTCTCGAAGACGTCTCACTTCTCATCCCAGAGGCTTCCTCAGTTCTGAGTAACTGGAGGGGAGCTGGCAAGCTTTTAAACTCTGTGGGCGTGAAAACAGAACTTAATTTATATCATATGGCGAATTTGCAGAAAGGGCCGGCGAAGAATTTTCGTCATTTGTCAAGTGTTTGACAGGCTGTTAAAAGTTTCTCTTTACTCAGCAGTTGGCAGTTTTTATAAAAGAGTTTTTCTCTCCCTCTGCATCTCATCACTGTTTCTGACTGTAGCCGATGTGACTGCTTCGAACAATGGTACGTCGTGCTCAAGTTTGCCGTCTGCTGTACTACAGAACGTTCTCACATTGCTGCAAAAAGTTGTGAATAACTATTATATAAAAGCTTGAAATCTTGGCCATTCGAATTCATACAAAGAAACATGTATGTCGTGCACCATTTGCAATGACTTCATTATGCAGACCAGCCCGTCAGCGCACCCAACTGTGTCTCTGTTAGACCTCGATGCCCAACACCCAGTCTTTCCCAATACAAACACTTTGTCCTAAATGTGCCTCGAGGGCTGGTAGTGGATGCGCTAATTCTGAGCTGCGAAATCATTGACTGGGCAGAAACAACACAGCGCCAGGAGAGGAGGAAGAAAAAGCAGGATATAGCTCAGCAGAAAAAGAAAAGCAGCCTCAGTTTTAGCGACGGCCTTCAGCAGCACAGCCCCCTTCGATTCTTTAATTGGTGTGAAAGCAGTCTAATTGATCTCTCAAATTAAATTTCAAGCTTTTGTCAGACAGACAGACAGAGCTGTGATGAAGGACAGGAGAGGAGGACTGAAATGTCGTATTATTGCAAATGTAAAATACCAAGAAGCCAAGAATGGATCTCAGAGTTCTACACCTGACATTTAATTATATTACCAGAAGGTGTAAAGCAGATGCTGCAAGGGCATTACACTGAATATTGGACTGAGGCTGAATTCTTGGACAACGTCTCCGGTATCCGGTATGCTAAAGTTTTGCTTGTTTTGTATATAAATGCAGGGTTTGTAAAACAGGTTCAACAGCTACTAATGTACTAGATAGATAGATAATTCAGTTTAAAGAAAAATGTGAGATCATATAACAAAGAGGAAGTTTCACGTGCGGTCCAGTTCCTCTGTGAGCTTTGCTTCCCGCCGGGAAGACTGTTTTTATCAGTTCACCTCCTGTGACGTGTAAAAACAGCAAGAGTCCTGATGTCAAAGACAAACTGTGGCGAGGCCGCGACAAACATGTGAGCTCAAATGTTTCCAGCTGTGAATTTCAGTTATATGTCACAAGTGGACACTCACAGTGGAACGCAGAATGAGATCAGGGGACTTCTGCAGCACTTCACACTGTTAAAGCAGCCATAGAACTCACAAGTCATTTTTCTTTTATTGATTCTGGCGGCCCCTGTGAACAGAAGTGGTGCGTGTACCGCTGCCTCGTTGACCAAAGAGCTTAGTCTGGCTCACACGTACATTAGTTTTTGAAAGCGGGTGAAGGAACACATCAGCCAGATGGCACAAAAATGCCAGTTTCTACATAATGTTGCTTTCCTCAGATTTGATCGAAACACAGGCAACTTTTATCTGACTATAGGTCCAATAGGCGGCAGCAGAGCAGCCCAGTGGTTAGCGCTGTTGCCCCACAGCAAGAGGTTCCGGTGGCAGGCTCCCACAATCCAAAGACCAAAAAAAAAAGTTACGTTAATCAGTGACTGTAAGTCGTCCGTAGGTGTGAGTGTGAGCATGAATGGTTGTTTGTCCCTATATGTCAGCCCTGTGGTGAGCTGCCCGGCTTATCCATGGTTGTACCCCGCCGTCGCCCAGTGCCAGCTGGGATTGTTTCCGGCCCCCCTGTGACCCTGAAAAGGATAAGCGGTTTCAGATAATGGATGGATGGATGGATGGAGTTCCAGTTGGCAGAATAAACCCTTTGGTGCTTCACTTCCACTGGAGAAGACAGTTGTGAAATAAATATTGTGATTACCCACCCGGTTTTCTGAAATCAGTGATTCTAGAATCACTTTTTATCCGTCACAGCCCAGTTCCCGCTGCAATGGACATCTACATACTATAATTAACAAATCTTCGATAAATAAGTAATGTGCATGATGTTTTCCCTTGTTTGAGAGTAAAAAGAAGCATTAAAGGGTGAATCTTTCTCTTCATGATACTGAGGAGAACCGTAAGATATAACTTCGTAGCAACACCAACATAAAATGCTATGTGAGAAATGTTAGAAGCTAGAAGTTCTGCTTCTGTATATCAGTAGATGTGTCTGCTGCGACTACAGAGCAGCTTCTTTCTTCAGACTGTGAAACAATTCATCCTCAACACCATTAACAGAAAAACTAAAAACCACATGGAAAATGTTCTCACTGACGGTCTCGTTTGCTAATGTAGGTCATATAGAGGCGTCAGTCGATGTAAGACCGTTCCAAAACCAGTTAAAGGTCCCCTGAAGTACATTTCAATGTAGAGTTTTTAAGCAGAAAGTTATGTGCTCGGTTATCTAGTTCGTTCTTTAATCATGGAGCAGCTTACATAAGGATGTGGCGGGTAAAGATCAAGTGCCTTGAAGCTTTCTTTGAACTGTTAAATTTGATTTCCATCATTTTTTTGACGAAAAGCTGCATTTTATTCATTACACGTAGCGTCTATATGGCTCAAATTATCACTTATAAAACTAAAAGACATGGCAGTGGCTCCTCTCCGGCCTCTGTAAGTTTAGTTTGTTTTTACCTTTGCTCATTACTTGTGATGTACGTGCCACACTGAAGAAAGTTCAGACAATTTCCTGGTGAAAGATTTCCAGCCAGCAGCTAATCCTGTTTTTCTATCGTTTGACATGTGATTGCAGGAGGTGTTTAACCTCCGGAAGATTTAATATGCAGAGGATGAGAGTGAAGTTACCCTAAGCTATGGAGGAGTATTTAATTCGCTGTTGTGCTGAGGGGACTATAAGTGTAGATACAACTCTTTATAGACGTTAGATTCACAGTATGTTTTGTTTCTTTGAGTGTGAGTCCATATTTTTTCAAATATCCCGTATAAAGCAGTCTAACACTGAATGACATGAAGACAGTCAACAACAATGGGAACATACAGTAATACAAAAATGTGCAATACACTAGGCAATATACTTGGTTATGTATGAACAGGTACATACGACCCTTTAGATTTGCTGGTTTGGTGATTGATTGTTTCACAGCAGTGCAGCTGAATCAGAAGAGAAACACAAAGAAAAAAGAATATATTGATATATTTATTGATATTAACATTCAAAAGAGTTCTACTTTAGATCTTTGCCTCATGAACAAGTTATAAAAAGGAAAACAAGGGCCCCTCATTCAGGTTTTCAAATGGATCTTCCCTGGAAGGCTTGAAGATTGAAAAATGAGAGGTTCTGAGCATATATATAAACCTCAAGGCGTGTTCCTGCTGTAACCCATTTATATGTAAAGTTTCCTCGTGAAACTCTCCTGAAGAGTAACAGAGGGGTCTTATGGTGGGGTATTAAGTTCTGGGTGAACAGGTGGACTCTCGGACCGGGCTGCACACTGCTGACAGATCTGTGATTACTGATCTCATTGACAAAACTGTTTTGAAATAACCGTCTTTAGCATTTCACTCTAAGCCTGTTAGTTTCATAGCTGTTTACCCTGCTGCAATAATACACTGAAGGTTGGGCTGTAGCGTGTTGCACATATAGCGTTAAAAAATGCTTAGAATCTGGCAGCAGGGGACACAGAAAATACTGTAAGATGAAAATGTAATTGAAAATCATTCTTTTTCATGAAAGAAAAGTTTTTAGCTTGAATTTGACATTAATTCTCATCATTTATTAGGGATATTTACACATATAAAAGCAATGAAGCCACCTTGAAAATGGGCACTATGTCGTTTTTGGAGAAGAAATTCAAACTCAGACTTTTTCTAAATTTACATTTGATGTCATAGTGTAAACTCGGAATTACTTATCTTTTCCATAAGTGAATAAACAAGGTGTTCTCAGAGGACAATAAGTATGAAGTATAACCAACATACTCATTTCAAGCAGCCAATGAAGATCTTTCTTGGCGGATTAAAAAAAATGTTTACCCTAAAACTACATAATGCACCTTTAAATATATTCAAACACTGTATTAATATGAATAACTAGGATTAACTAGGATAGTGTACAACCAGAGCATCATTTTTTAAAATAGTTACATCATATTCCTCATCGTGTTCTGAACCCTGACTTATTTGGAGCGATATTTATCTTTTGTAGGATAAAACAACATAATTGTGACTTTGGGTTCATTGTTTCACACAAGAGACGCTGATGTCCGTGTGTCTCGCGTAAATGTACAGCTGCAGACTATAGCATCAGCACTTTTTACACACAGATAGGTTTGCAAACACATGCAAACGTAATTTGTAATGTAGCTTTAAATGTTGGAAGAAATCATATTGTTTACCGATGTGTACAATCTGTGTCTGCTTGTTCCAACACTGAATGAAATATTTAAACCGAAGGCTGCCCACACACAGCTTCATCAAATGGAAATGTTCTGGGTGTTGTCGGGATCTGAGGAGGAATTTGTTCATTGTAGGATTTTGACTGAACTCTGAACTGAAAGATAGCTCGCTAGACACACCAGAGTGTAATATAAACCTGGTCAGACACCATGATTATGTAGTGACTGATAGTGAGAGACAGGTACATTTTTTATATATATGTATGTATATATGTATATATATATATATATATATATATATATANNNNATATATATATATATATATATATATATATATATAATGATGTACACAATATGTTTGAGAATAAACTGGGGTGTCTTTCTCATAAAGCGGACTTACCTGGGCTTACTGACTGAACTAGTGGCTCAGCTGTTGTAGAGCTCAGCCTGTGCAGTCCATTTATCTTCACTGTGATATGTGAGGGCCTTCGGACACAAACCTAACCAAAATGTCTTAACAAAAAAGAAATAGCCTGGAGCAAAACGGCTGCTGTTTTCTATTTTATGTCCTCTCAAAATTGTTTCGTGTTTCACCCTCGGGGTTTTGAGATTTACCTCGCTGTGGAGTCTGCTGCCCTCAGCTGAAATGATATCAGGCCTCTCAATAAAAGATCACAGAGCCTGTAATAACCATAACGAATTAGAAATGTACAAGATCAAGAACATGCTTACATAGAACAGTTTGTACTTGTACTTTTTTTCCATTAAGCGTAAAGAAGCGCAGGAGCACGGGGGATGATGTCATCGTCACTGCAGACCTGCAATATTGTTTGCAGTCGTGTTGATTGTTAAAAAAATAAATAAAAAAAAAGCTAATCAATTAAAGCATTTCAGAGGAAATCCAGTAATGGTGGTTTTTCCTTCGGGGCTTTTCTTCAGCATTTGTCTGCAGAAATTACAATTACTGACCAGCACACGATGAGAAGCGTTCATAACCCACAGTGAGTGCAGCATGTCAGGAGCCCAGATGTCTCCAGGGGTTCGACTTTCCTGCGAGATGAATATCATTTTTTATCAGGCGCACGCAGCCAGAGGTTTTTTTTTCCCCCCCTTTTCTGACTGGTGAAGAAGATGAATATGTTTTTTATTCGCAGCAACACGTCGGTCCGTTAGACGTAAAGGTCTCATTTCACATAAGCAAGGACATAGCTCAACAGGACATCAGCTGTTACGGAAAGATAGCATGTGAATATGTTTTTATTGTATTGAGACTTCTGTCTGTTTTCAGTAACACAAGACCTTGAGGCTGATGTCAGGTAATCAACCTCAACTCTTCATTGCACAATACTAATCAAACTTACTGTTAAACTAAACTGATGGGAATTCGGTTGAAGGACTTCATTTACTTTCCTCTCCTTCACCCTCAGGCACATACTGTATATACTTCAGTTGATTACACCTGTAGCAACACAAGGCTCTGACCTTGCTCCCGCTCTCCTTCGCGCCTCACCCATCGGCTGCTTTCTAATCTGGCTAACATGTCTCCTCTCTCTTTCCCCCCACTCACGTCCTGTCCTGCCATTTTCTTCCCCCAGTGGAGATGTGAGAAAGAGAGAGATGAAAGGAATAGATGCAAGGATGGAGGCATCTTATTTACCAAAAACAGCACACCCTTATCACTCCAGAGCCATTTTGAGGAGATATGCAATTACCGATGGTGCACGATGTCTCTGCTGCCCTGTAACGTGATGAGATAATTGGATAACAGTTCTAAGGTAAAGAACCTGCTGCATTGATTATACCTATTATAGGTCTACCATGATGGTGGGGCAGGAATAACAACAAAGAATCAATTAAATTTGAAAATTGAAGTTGAGGCAGCAATCACACTCAGTGATAAATGCTGTGAGTAATTAGTCGGTGAAAGGCTGCAGGTAAGTCTGCGCTCTACAGGCTCAGACTGGATTGTGCGGGTCTTAACTGTGCTACCACTGAGGAGCAATGTTAGGACTGCTCAGTTTTTCCTGAATGAGAAGAAAAGAAGAACAGATGAAAGTAAACAAAAGATAGAATTGGTGTGTTTTGACGATTTAATTACGATGGAAATTAACAAGTACACAGTCACTAATGGAGTTGCTCTTCCCTGTTTCTACAGGTAGTCTGCTGCCAAATCTAAAGTCTCAATCACACAAATTGTATTAATATCAAAGGTTCAAAGTGATTATGTAACAATCTAAGTTTAAAGGTGCTCAGTGTGATTTTGGGGAATAAATAAATTGACTTTAATGACTGAATAAACAACAGAATTTCAGAGTGTTTAACTGACTACTTGCTTATATTTGCAGGACCATTCTGAATTTGAATTTCTCTCCAAAGCTGCATTACGCATCTTTAAAACATAAAAAAAAAATGAAATCATCAACAGGATTTGAAGAAAATGTGATGCAGGGATGTCTGCTGACGTGAGCGAGCTAACAAGCTAGTCCTGTATCGGAACTCCACTTCATTCCTCATGAGGTGATAGTCTGGTGGTAGCTCCTGTAGCTTCAGCTGCAAGAAGCGAGTCGGCTATGTTTCACTCACTCTCTCAGTCTTAATAAATCAACAAAATCAACATCAAGAAAGTAAATGTTCTTTCTCCTTCTGTCCTGAGAGAAAAATACAATTGTTCACCTTCTGACTTAAGTTTCTGTCCTTTAACGAACCAAGACAAGCTTAGTTGCTTCGTTAACTCACTCTTGTAAAACACACTTGATTCTCACCAAAACCACCTTGGTTTGTCTCACCACTGTTAAAACATCATCTCTGGTTTGGTCGTGTGAAAATAACCTGGCTCTATACGCTCGTCTACCGCTTCATGCCTCTCCTGCTCCTGCCTGCCATCTTCTATCATCCGACCAATCAATAACCAGAGCCTGATCCATTGGGTTTTGCCGTCTAGCAGGGATGTGCACATGATTATAGAGGGGCAAAGTCAGAAAAGGGCAGTACCACATTTTTTTTTCAGGCCTTCATGTAGATTAATGTAAAAATAATAAACAAAGTACTTATAGAAAGCTAACTACTTAGCTGTGTATCCTGTGTCGCGGTGAGCGATATGCCATTGCCATTTCTTTTGTGTCAACAAATGATTGTCAGCATGAGTTTATTCACATTGTCATAATACTGAGATTTAGGCGACATGCAATTCAGCTGCTATTCTTAAAAAGAAATGAAACACTGGTTTATTATTAGGTTATTAATTGGAGGGCAAGTGCAAACTGGAAATACAGGCTACACATCTAAAAGTGTGACAAAACCAAGAAATGACTGCTGTGACTGTTAGTAGGAACAGCAATGTTTACAACAGCAAAGTCACAGTAAAGTCATATCTGGAAGAAGTTTAAGATCTGTGGCAAGATAAACAGCCGACACTGACAGCTGTCAGATTATTCTGAACTCTCTGAACACTCTCAACAAGCACAAATGGGCGCTTTTCTGAAATATGACTCATATTTAAGCACGTTGAATAAGTGGAAGGTGACTTGTTAGCCCCCACAAGAAAGTTATGTTAATGGATTTATAACTCACAAAGACTCAAGTTGCTCCACTGTCACGTCACATTTCATATGTGCGTGGTGGAGTTCTCAATGAGGCAGCGGCTTCTCTCTCTCTCTCCCTCCTTCTCTCCCTCTCTCTCTTTCTCCCAGACAGAGCAGAGCCACAGCGGACAGAGAAGTGGCCTTTAGGCTCAACACACACACAACACCATATTAAGGAAATGACCCCAACCCTGTTGTCTAGTGTTTATCTTCCAAATAGCAGGTATTTGAGGCTTCATCAGAAAGCCTCCTCTCTTCTCGTCTCCTCCATGATGCATTCAAGGAATTGGCACATGTGTGATGGCAGACCTCAGTCAAGCTCCGGTGGTCACTGGCTGGAAAACGCTCAAGTCATGTCTGTCTGACTGTTTAAGATTCACCGCTAAGCAACCCTCTTCTTGTCTCTTCATGCAGATGTTTATATTTCACAACGTGACCATCACGGTCCCGGAGAACTTCACCCAGTGCACCACCCACGGCAGTTTTGTCCAGCACTGGCAGGAGACCCTCTACAACATGTTCACCTTTGTGTGCCTCTTCCTGCTGCCTTTGGTCATCATGATCTTCTGCTACACGCGAATCCTCATCGAGATATCCAGCCGCATGGCCCGCAATAACCGTAAGTCTCATGTTCACTTCAGAAAAATGTGTTTTCTGATACCCGAGGTGATGTGCGTGACAAATATGATATTTTCTTTCCTGGTAGTGCTGTCGAGAGATGTGCATCTCCGTCGCTCCCACAACAACATCCCCAAAGCGCGGATGCGGACTCTTAAGATGAGCATTGTCATCGTGACGTCCTTCATCATCTGCTGGACTCCGTACTACCTGCTGGGCCTGTGGTACTGGTTGTTCCCCGAAAAAATGGAGGAGACGGTTTCTCATTCGCTCACTCACATGTTGTTTATCTTCGGCCTCTTCAACGCCTGTCTGGACCCCATCACTTACGGTCTGTTCACCATTCACCTTAACCAGGGTCTGAAGGGATGCTTCCGCAGAGCGAACAGGAGGACTGAAACAGAAAGAAACACTTGCCTTGTGCACATGAACCGCCTGTCATCTCACAGGCGGATCGCCTCAGGTGGCCACAGCACAAGCATAGAGGAAAATGGCGACAGCAACCGCAGAAAAAGTGCCGCGAGGCCTGTAATCCCAGTAAGCAAGATATAACGGCTTAAAGAATTTCACTAAAAAGAATCTTTCTTCTCTGAACCAGTGTCGAGCTTATTTTATTTTTTTTGTCTTTTGCAAGTGAAAAAAAATTCAGCGCTCTGTTGTCGGATGCATCTGTTCATTTTTTTGTTCCGCTGATGTAATCAATGACCTGGTTCGTTTACACATAATGTATCCTGGATGCCGCAGACGGGTGCATGTCATTGAATTTAAAAACGGAATGACTGACTGATCGTACACAATGTCTCACGAACTGCTGATCGCATTTTCGAACGGAGCTCAAAGAGCCATGTGGGAAGGTTTGAATTCAAGGCTGAGCTGATGACAAATCGGCTTTAAGTTGCCACGGATTTAGTAAAAAATGGTTCTGGCATCGCTCTTCATGACAGCGGGTTTCAAATTGGGTTAGGGTTATACTGGTCTGATTGTTTGATTTCCTGTTTTATTCAATGTGTCAAAGAAACCACTGAAATAAAAATAAGTATATGTGTTTAAAAGTATCATTTAGATATGAACCATCTGCGGTTTTGAATGTAATTGCTGCACTGAAAATGAAAAAGATATTTAATTCAGGAAGCTGAGTTGTGTGACCCGTCTTTTGTTATATTGTCATATTTTCATTGAATGTTGAAGGTTTTTTTTTTGCCTTCCTCTGTTAATCATCTGATTGGAAACTGCTCTAAGCTGTCATTTGTCCTGCTGTGCGTGCAATATAAAAAGACTGTGATTTTCTTTCACCACAAAAATGAATGTTAAGACATGAACATTAATGACCATGATGGCCTTTTCAACCTAATGTTATAGCAACGGTTCTATATATTGAACGTAGCTGTGCAGCATGTTGCAAATGTGTAACTGACTGTGTGATTTGTCTGAGATCAATCTTGTGT
Source organism: Diplodus sargus (assembly GCA_903131615.1). Taxonomy (NCBI): domain Eukaryota; kingdom Metazoa; phylum Chordata; class Actinopteri; order Spariformes; family Sparidae; genus Diplodus; species Diplodus sargus. Next base: position 6,180,128 of record CAEMYA010000177.1, on the reverse strand, counting down.
TTAATGTGTTGCGCAAAAGTCGCTCTGCTGTATTGCCATATTCTGTGAAAGTACAAGTGTTACTGGAGTTGTTATGTTGTGGATTGTGTTGCTTTTTTGTGATCTGAAACTTTGATGTCGTAAGGTTCGCAGAAGTTCAACAAATACAGTAATTTGAATTTTTTTTGCATGTATGTTTGCATGATATTTTTTTCTCTACTGCGTGTCATGGAATATATATTGTGTTATTGTACATTTGCAGTGTGTTTATCTGTTGAATAAAAACAACTCTGTCTTTTTTCAGTGCGTTGGGTGATGCTGAAAACAACGACCGGCTTCCCACTAAGCTCATGTCATCGGCTGTAAATGGCTCAATCAGAGAAAATGAGAAAATCTTTATGGTTCTGGCTCGATGATGACTTCAGTGTACAGCGGCTCATTTATATCTCCTCATTTTTCACCTCTAAAATGGACACCGTAATGAACTGCTCAGCCGTTTAGCGGTTGACAGAACAAACTGTTGGACGTGTGAATGAGACATCCAGCCAATATCTCGAGGTACAGACAGCAGTGATCATACTACTGAATTATATTCTCTGTCTTTTAATGCATTTGTCATTTAAACTGTCATTTAAAATCCAACTAATCCTTCTAACTGCACAACACAATTGATAAATGACTTACAAACAAAGATATAATCTGAAATATTTGTTTTTCTTTATTTCTAAAAAAAATTGGAAGCGGAAGTTCATTCTTTACCTCGAAAGCAACAGCAACATTGACTAGATGGATATTGTGGTGAAACCTTGAACAAGACACACTTCAGGGGTTTCACATAACAACAACAACAAAAAACGATAACAGTTACGTCAAAAACGAAAAATGTGAATACCTACAACTACTAGTAACCTGGGCAGCTCCCTCTGCCGATTAAGATCATGTGACGTGTTCAAAAGGTCCAACACAAGATTAAATCATCCTGATTGTCAGAATAAATGTCGGGATTGTTGTTTCTGCAAACCATGGATATTTTTAAAACTTTGCATTTCAGCGTTATGTTGCTTTAAGCTTTAATTTTCAGTTTAATGTTGTGACAGTTAACTCATACCTCAACGACTGAACAGGTGGATTGTCAGTGTCTCCCGAGACAAAATAAATAAATAAATAGATTCACTATGATTCAAACGTACCTATGTTACCTCCTTAACCTTAACTCCTTTGTTATGTACAAGATGTCTCTTCAATACATTAGTGACTTAAAATACTTCTAATAATAATAATAATGATACATTTTATTAGTTTGATGGCGCCTTTCAAGGCAGACAGGCTTTGACGAGGGAGGTGGGAAGAGGATCAAGCTTACAGGTGGTGGTTTTGGCTTTGCGGATGAGTTCAGAGATGGTGTGTTCTGATACTGGGGTGAAGTCGGAGAGGGAGATGGTGAGAGGTTTGCCGGTGGTGATCATCCAGGTTGGATCATTTGAGGAGGTGCAGGATGAGGCCAGTTGTTTGTGAATGGTATTGATTCTAGAGCTGAAGAAGTCCAGGAAAGCACTGCACTGATCGGTGGATATGTCTGGTGGGAGGGTTTTAGGAGTCTGAATTATGTGGCTAACCGTTGCAAAGAGAACTCTGTTGTTACCCGTACTGGTGTTGATGAGGTTGGAGTAGTAATAAGATTTGGCAGTAATAAATGCAGGTGGTCCGAGTACATTTGGCTGTGTACGGTGAGTCCGTTTTTTTTTGTGCAGCTGCTCCAGTCGATGGCCTGTGGCTCTGAGCTGGCGTATAAGTCAAGGGTGAACCAGGGAGCAGTGTGATTAAATGAGACTGAGTGGGTTTTCAGAGGAGCCAGGGTCTTGAGGGCAGGAGAGACAGTTATTATAATGAGTCACCAGGTCAGCAGGGGAAGATGCTGGGGGAGGGCTGGGGAAGGGGCTGATCAGGGTGGAGAGATCTGTGGTGTTGATATGATTGATGTTTCTGAAGGAGATGGTCTGTTGTTCTTTGACTTTGTGAAGTTGGGTGTGAATGTCAAAAAGTACAGCTTTGTGTCCAGAAATGGGGAAATCTATGATGTCAAGGTTGGTGGGAGTGATGTCAGTGCAGCAGATTAAGTCCAGTATGTGGCCTTTGTTATGAGGTTGACATGTTGTGTGATACTGAGAACAGTCCAGGAGTGATGTGAAGTCGTTGGCAGAGATACTGCACGGATTGTCAATGTGGATGTTTAAACCGCCGAGGAGGATAACAGTGGGGGACATGGCACGTACAGATGTTAGTAGTGGTGAGAATTCATTGAGGAAAACAGCGGAGGGTTTTGGTGGCCTGTAGATGGTAACATGATGGTGGGTTTTGGGCCTGTGAGTTTTACAGCTAAACATTCAAAAGAGGAGTCCAATTTCACACTGGACATGAAGAGCGGTCTCCTGAATGAAAGTCCTTTGCTTGTTTGGACCAACCGCCCATCCCCGACCTCCTCCCCACACAGACTTTTCACTACTTACACTACATTTTTTCACAGCTGTATTATTATTACAGCCGCTTGTGTTCTATGCCTAACAACGAACGTAAATATGTGTTTTTGAACTACATGGCCATTTAGATCGTGATCAGGACCGACATTTAGGCACAAAAACCAATTGGTTGTGTTGCTTACCTCCTTTTGTCACCACAAACATGGCTGGAAAGTGTTCAGCTGAAACAGGAAATGAACAGCGGTCTCTTGCATCGCAGCCATCTTCCTGTCTCATCCTCTTGATAAAAAAAAAGTCAGCTCATATATTTGCAATCTGAACGTAATATGAAATGATAGTAGAAATGTAGAAATGTAATGCAGTGGTGTTTTGCAGAAACGTACCGTGCAGACTTTTTTACTCTGGTGAATGGGCTCACTAAATAGACCTGGTGTTGTGATTACTCAACAATGTTCTTCACTGTTATTCATCACAGTAACCTTGTCTCTAACCCCGCTATCATTTAGGACGGGAAGTTTGTTCAATTTAAATTAAAACCCTAAAATGTCGCATTTTACACAGCAGGAACTACAGCTGGACACTGCATCAGTCCAGAGGATGATGTCTGTGAGAACCAGTAAAAACAACTACATCCATTTTCAAAACTGAGAAAAAACTAGTTCAGAGTTTGGAATCAGGCCACATGAACAATGATCCTGTGATGAGTGTTTTTTGTTCCGACTGTCCAAGAAACTCTAGCGAAGCTATTAGATTGAAATGAAAAGCCGTTCAGTGACAGGACTCAATACAAAAACCACTGTCTCTTCTGTTTAATTGGGGGATTTAGTCGGATCTAACATTCCTTGTAACTCATGAGCTTATCTCTTTCTTTGTATTCACTGCCAAAAAAAAGGGGCACTTTTCTAAAAGCCATTATTAGGAATTTTGTCAGATGAAAGTCTGCTGAGGATTAAATCAATCAGCGGGTATTGTTCATAATGTGTGTTAAAAGCTGGAATCACCCAGTTGAGATATGTTCATCTCGAGTGTGACTCTATTGTGGCACGTAATTATGCAAAGCTGCTTAACTTGGAGAAGTAGCCTGGCATTTCCTGCAGAAAGGTAGCTGTTACCTGAATAATGAAGTGTTGTTCAGTCTGAGGAAGATTTGTTTTCAATAATCCAGATGTGGACCACTTATGTGGTATCTACACTCTGTGGACTTGCCAAATCCTCTCTGTCTGTAATTACAACAAGGCAAATTGGATCAGGCACACGTGTCTGATCACGTTCTCTGTGCCGATGATCGCTGAGTACAACTTTAATTTGTCTTATTTACTTGAATACACGGGGGAGTGTATCGTGCGTGCTGAACGGCAGCTTTACGAGAGCTGTCATGAATACATCAAGGTGAACATGATCTCCTCCCTTAATCGCTGAGACAAATTAAAAGTCTGTTACTAGTGTGGTTTATTTCCTGAGCAGTGAGCAGGTCACGGTTGCTGAACCTGTTCAAAAACTGACATGATGTTGTTGACAGGCGCATGCTTAGGTGGCTGCAGTGAATACTCATTAGTGACCTGGATCTCAAACACCATGCCACGGCGAATGATGAGGTCATCCGTCGTGGCAGATCCACCTCAGAGGTCCACTTTTGCATCGTGACACTATTAAACCCAAGCCTGGCAGGAGATCTCTCGCCTGCAACAGGGACATCGCTACGCAGACTCACCCTAGATTGTCCTGGTCTTGCTGTAAGACATAACATTCATGGATGAAACTGAAAATAAGAATTCATGTGTGCGGATGTCTGGGCGCGAACGGGTAACGAGACAAAATGTCCCACTTCACAAGTCCTGGTCACAAGAGAATTCCTAATATTAAACATGTAATTTTATGGAACCTTTTATCAGCATGTGGCTGCAAAAACAGCCGAGAGCAACACCAGAGTTAAAATAGAGCAGAACAAAATTGCCGTGCACAGCTAGAGAAGAAGAACCAGTATTTCTTGCTGCACCAAAGGGAGCATGCCGCATCCAAAACATGCGATTAAAGTAAACGCAGACTGCTGAAAATACAGCTCTGCTTTGTCCGACCTGAAAAAGCTCCTGCGCCGACAAATCGGCAAGTTATGTCAGAGGAGTCAAGAGCATTTTGCTCAGGGAGCAGACAAACAGGCAAACTCCACATCTACTACCTTTTATTTCCTTTGACCCGGTGGAGCAGGTATACTTGCCGAAAGTCAGGTTTCCTCTGCACCACGATTTGATGAAAGCTCAGGTTTTAAACTCTTGTGTCCAAGTTAGCAGGAGGTGTGAGGAGAAGGAGAGAAGGTCAGCATGCTCACCAGCTGTTTTCCACACAGTCAGGATCTGCTCGACTACTGTGCAGTGTGCCAGGCAGCGTACTGCAAAGTGAACAGGGGTCGTGGGAATTGAGCTAAAAATAGCCCCAAATTAAACAGCATACACAGCACGAGGTTTATTTGTGACGACTGTGCTGATTTAAAGAGACAAAATAACCCAACCACCATCAAAGACAATGGATATGGGCCTGTTCAGATCTGCAAGGGTCCTGGGAAGATGTTAAAAAAGGAAGTGGAACTACTCTTGAATATGAAAAAAAACCTTGACCCAGACCATTCCTAACTGAAGTTCAATTTAGGAAACTTCACATGTTGGAAATGTAAGATAGCAGCGGCTGGTTACCGTTTTCAATTTTCACTCTCCTCTGACCTGATTTTCTCCCTCTCAGTGGCTCTGAAGGTGAAGGTTGAATTGAGTGAAAGTCAGCTGTCTACACCGAATACGTCTTTCTGTGGATGAAGCACTTTCTGACCCAACTGCTGGTAAGTAACACCCGCGGTCCATTTGGGGAATTGAGGCAGACCTCAAGCCTCTTTCGCTTCAGCAGCAGCACTTTTACCACACATGCTGATGGCTTTTAGGTTGACAATCCAGCTATCCAGCCAATATCTATATCAATATTAGTTTGTGGTTTATGCGCTTTAACCTCTGTGTGTTTTAAGTTAATTATTTTCCCGCTGTATTGGTCAGAACACTGACAGTGAGGCACTTGTGGTTTCGTGGTTTAACAAAATTCTGTATTATATTTGAAGGTCACGTTTGTGTTTCGTACAACTTCTTGTGGTGAACCAGATCCTCTGTGAGAAGGCAAGATTTTCCAAACGTCACTCTGCGCTGTGCCTATCTGATCTCCAAACAAAACACAGCTCTCACTGCGTCATGTTGTGTTATAAGAATTTAATTCAAGCAACTTCAGAGAAATTCAGTGAATTCATTTATCATGCATTTATTTTAAATGTCATATTTTTAATGCATTCTTTATAGTGTTTTGAAAAGACCTGAAGAATCATCTTTGATCTGTTCTTTTCACTCTTCAGTGAGAATTAATATGTGCAGTATTGGGAATCGATATTGATTATTGATTATTAACTAAAATATAATCATAAATTAATAAAATTATTATAGTTAATTAATGAAACGTAGGTAAACATGATTCATTAATGAACACGGGGCACCACCCTGGAATCAGGGATCAATAATCAAATAATATACCTTTGGTCTCAAAGCCTGAAATTAATCAAATTGTCAATATTGTGAAAATATCAATAATTAGATAAGAGGGAAGGCGGAAATCCGAGCACTGACCATCTCAACTAGCTGTTTTTACAATATGGGATTGTGCAAAATAATCACAGATACTGCTCAGTTAAAATCAACATTGTTTATTTTAGCTTTCTCCAAATATAAACCACCTACTTCAATAAACAACAGCTGTTCTGTAAAACTAGCAACACAAAAACATAAGCAAGCCAAACATAAGTGGGTGGAAATATATATGTGTGCGTGTGTGTGTGTGTGTGTGTGTGTGTGTGTGTGTGTGTGTATTACAAACTAATGGGCGTGACTTGGTTGAATCTCGTCGAGACTACAGGAAACTCCAAACGTGACTTAGTGAAGTCAAGCGAGAACACGAACCCCGAGGTGAGGATTCAGATTCAACTGAATCATATACCTTGGATTCAAAAATGGCGGCAGTGAATGTGTCAACCCAAGGAGATCACTACATGTGCGCGAGTTTGAACAAAGACGGTTACGTCGTCTTTGGTTTCGTGTGCAGTTTGATTGCACCCGAGGTGAATTTAGAGGGATAATACCCACAGTTTCAAAAAGCTAATCGTGCTAACGAGAGGAGTCCGCCTCTAAAGTCAATAAAGGGGATAACGCTACACACGTGTCTTATGTTATAGCGGTGTTTTTAAGTATAAGTTTCAGACTATAACAGATGGCTCATAAGAATACGTGTGTCTTGTGTGTGTGTGCGCACGGGTGTGTGTGTTAGTAAAAGGAAAAAAGCTTAGCGGGCGCTTAGCAGACAACAAGGAGTAACACAACAACCATGTGGTGCACAGCGGTCGTCTCTCCCTCAAACAGTTCGTTTATCGTCCCCTGATTGTGATCACACACGGTGGCAAGACTACACAAGCTATCCGCTGAGTAGATTAGCCTGAATGAGCTCCTAGCGAGCATAATAACACAGTTAGCATACAGTGCAGTCAACCATAATTAGGACTCGGTGGTCCCTTCGCAACAAACCATAAGCGCAACAAAAGCACGCTATATTCTATCTGTTTCTGCCCACACAGTAGCCTCTTTCTTGGGTTGCTCGTTGCGACTAGCGCGGGTCCCGTCCGACTCGAAAGTCCTGCTCGCTTCAGACGTGAGCGCAGGGCACAGTGCTGCTGACCTGATGGAAGGACCGGACCTCGGTGGTTCCGTCTCCTTCTGAAGATTATTTCTTCCTTCTACAGGTAGTGAGGAAGGACTGGGTTGTGCAGTGTTTCTCTATGGATCCAGAACAATAATAAAAAATATTCCAACAAAAACGAAAGTAAAACAAAAACAGTCTCTGTCTCGTCTAGTGAGGAGGGAACTGAAGCTTGGCTCAGCCAAAGTGAAAAACGTTTCTTAAATACACCCTTACAGTAGCTGTTGCATGAAACCGGAGTCTCTTCACAACATAACGCTCCCTGGGAAATGCGACGTGGAGAGGGGTCTCCTGACCTTTAAAGTGACGTCATTGTGATCCTGGCGGAGTTTCCTGGCTCAAAGCCAATAAGGACCGGGTGAAAGTTTTGGGGACGGGTCGTACCTTGAATTACAGTTTTTCACACCTTTTGGGCCTTGGTTCTGTTCATTTGTTCTTAACTCCTCAAGCCCTAGTACACATACTAAGCTTTTGATTTCCCCTTGAGGCCTTGTCTTTGTTTGAGCCATGTGGCATGAGGTCCAACAGCAATGTCAGCGTTGGGTATAAATCTGCTTATCCACTGTGTTTCAGTCTCAAGGGTTAGATTCAAGGGTTAGATTCAAGGGACAAACTGTGAAATCAACCCTCAGCTGCAAGTCAACATTCATGTTACAGTTAGCATATATCACAATCCACATTCATTGAAAGAAAAAGCTAAGTTATCATTGAATCAATACATCAATCGGTGCATCAATCAGTAGTGAGAACCGTGAGTCAGGTTCAGTCAAAGTGCAACATGTTGTATCCAGGGGACAACACTGAACTTCAAACAATATAAAGCACAGACCAAAACCAGTTTACCAAGATCCACAGTCAATAATGAAATAGATGGGTAAAGACATCTCGAGCAGCCAAATAAAATGACCAATACAATACACTCACATTGTTGAGTTGTTTGTCCTCATGAATCTGTTCAGGAGGACGAACAACTGAGAAGTGAGAGGTGACGGGAGAAACAACAAAAATCAATAACACACAGCGTGACCTTCTGATCCCACATCTGAGCAGCGTGGCGCTCTCCCAAGGTCTTTGATTGTTAGGACGTGGGAGTTTGAGTGAATGCTTTACGACTGCATGTGTGACACCCAGTAATGTGTGGTCACATTAGGTAATTTATGTATGATTTTTAATGTGGCTATTTTTTGGAAATGAGCCTTATTAAGGTAATTTGATGAAAATTCATGTTGGTAACTGTATCCCTATTATGCCACAAGGGGGCAGTGGGGCAGGCTTGGTGCTGTGGGCAGTCCTCTCTTGTCTTTAGTATTAGAGGTGGATATCATCGTTCAGTGTCGAGATTCAGTTCCCGTCGGTCAATTCGGCAGGAAGAACCGTTCATGTAGTTCGTTCGTTTGTTCAGTCGCGCTTTGGGTACAACGTTGTTTAGCGGTGAATCATGAAATGCACAGTTCTCAGCTCCTCGTTCTCCAACGATCGTGCTAACGGTAAACATAACACTGTAGTTCAAGGCAAATACAAAGCTGCAACTTCATGATTATGTGTACTTTTAGACAACAGTTAGCAGCTAACAGCTAAAGCTGGCTAGCCAAGAATGAGTGACTGACTGAACAAGAAACGACAGGAGAGGAATCAGTGAACGAACGAGAACGATGAGCTACGAACGAAATGAAATGTTTTCTTTTTCATGGAAACGGTTGCTATGATTTGCTGTTTCTCACTGGCTAAAATTCGACAACAGTGTCTTAGACTCAGCATACGATTGGCTAGCTCTCAGTTCCCTCACCGCCCTGATAGTTTAACAGTGAACAACACAGCGACTAGTCTGTGAGAACGAACAAACGAACGAGAGAGAAGTGAAATGGGGGAATTGGTTCAGTTCGTTCCCGATAAAGAGTTGTTCCTTCGAACTGATTCGTTCGCGGCCGAGTCATCACTATTCAGTATGACAGAAGCGAGAGAATGAAACTCATCGCCTGCTGTCTGTCTCATGATTTCTCTTTCCTTTACAGGTCAGTAACTTGGCAAAAGACATATACGACTGCTAAAACATTTAGTTAGATGGTTAATGCTTGCGTCACTGTGTGCTTTGTTTGCCAGGACATTTTGTTTTTGTTACTTCGAGAGCAATAAAAGCAGTAAACAGCGCTAGCTTAAATGCTATATATGTGTGTTGCACTAAAAGTTATCAGGTCTCATTTTAAGTCTCGTGGCTGCATTTGGTTAGGCTTACTGTACATTTTAAATGCTATACTATACTAACTGTTTTCTAAAGGACAGTTTCATGTGTTTATGTCATGTTTCTGTAAGTTGATAAGTAACATTCACTGGCTCTGTCACTTCTCATGGTATTTGCCATTATATTTTGTTAGCAGGATATTAAGAGTAAACAAGCTGCCAGGCAGTCTAACTGGAAATTTATGCGTGTATGTGAATACATTCATTGGAGCTAAAACCTTGAGACCAAAAGGGCATTTGGAGGAACTATGTGTTTTATTTATTTCATTATATATGAAAAGTAACAAGAACGCGGACTGTAAGAAATGTGTTGATTGCAGAGTGAAAGTTTGTTAGATTGAGTTGTGACCTTGTATTAGGTTTAAGGAAAATGTGTGAAAAGGAGACTATGCGTAAAGTGCATATTTGTTAAAAATTCAAGTATGACAGAAGCGAGAGAAGCGTGAAAAACACATAGCCTGTTGTCTGTCTCAGTTGAAACATCGCAGGTCTAAAGGTCAAAGACAATAAAAACAGTTTCATGTAGGCCATTTAAGTGATTGATTTTGCAGTGCTTTATAGATTAGTTAAAAAACATTATTAGTTAAGTTTGGTAATAATGCAGTTAGAAAAGCAAACAGATGACCTGCCATCAGGTCTGCAGTAGTGGTCCAGACATTATGTCGCATTGTTTTGTCATCAGATAAAGTAGGAGGGAAAACATCTAGGTAAAAAATTAAGTAATTTATTAGATATAATAATTGACTGAAACCAGTCAATTATGGTTGGAAAAAATCATTAGAATCTGTGATGCAGGTTCGACGTGATGATGTTGGAGGTTGAGAAAAAAGAAAGACAAATCAAACAAACTCAGGAGACCATTGGGGAGCTGATAGCGAGCGACCGAGCAAGCCAGCTACAAAGGCCCAGCAGCCCAGCTGACCTCCTCTCTGCTTGGCCTCGTCCTGAAAGGGAAGCAGAACAAAGGCCGAGAAAAAAACAAGCCAAGCTGGTGGTTGTCACAACATTAAATCATTCTCTGCAATCCTTTTCCACCAGGTCATCAGACTGTCCATTGGATGGCGCCATGCTGATGCTGCCAGCCCAATTAATAATAGCTTAACACTGACCATAAAACATTAGTGATGTACAAACCATAAATGAAGCTGTGGAGGGGTAATGAACACACCAAAGGAGCTCTTTCAGACCTGTCTTCCGCTCAGTCATTTGACATCAGGCAGACTTATTAAGTCCAGCGCCAGGACCTTCTACCGCTCAAAAGCCTAAAAGTGGCCTTGATGTGATAGGAGAGGAGACAGCTGCCACGTTGCCAGGAACCGCTGCCTCTTGCGAATACTACCCATCCAGCTCTCAGCCTTCGTGCCATGTGGAGCAGCAGGAGGGACCGTATGGCTACCACAGAGAATTGAGGCTCGTACATGTGAGCTGGTAGATGTAGGAAGACACACTGGATGTTGCAGAGTCTCAGGTGGCAGCTCATCCCACTTCAAGGAAGGGTCCCTAACACCGGGGCCGCAAAGTGAAGCCAACATGGAGGAACCTGCAGTTTCTTGAAAGGCCAATTCAGGCCAGATCTAAGAGCGAGTCAGTCCCCATAGAACCCCCTGTTAACAGGCCCTGTTTACAGCAGACATGTTTACAGCCTGGTACAAAAGCAAATTGGTTTTAATAGATGATTTCCGGCTCATGACAGCTGTACCGGGGGCAATTACTGATCAGACTCACTTTTTTTAAGTCATTTTACATCTCACAGTCATGGATAATCACAGGTTGTATTGCTTTGAGCGACAACTGGCTGCTAGATGTCTGCTCAGCTTCACCTCAGCTCATTCAACACACTGATCTTCCAAAATTTTTCAAGCAAATATCAGACTAATAATTGTCATCACTGCTGTGCTTTTAATTGTAATGACAGCGTGAATAGAGTCCTGCTTTTCAACCTATCTTCAGCATTCAGCTGTCATCTAGTTTTTTAAATGAGAGAATGGAGGGGGAATGCACTGTAACTCAGGTACATACACAGAGGAGATGTGAAATAGAAAGGGCATTGAGGGCTTTGGTGAGTGCTGGCTTTGGTCAGAGGCTAAACTGAGCACCTAGGTGCCTTATATTGCTTGCTAGCTAACGGCCAAACGCAAAGCAAGTATTCCGTCTGTCTGGGGCGCATAAACCTGCAGTCAAGCTTGCGTTCATAATAAACACATCAAACTAAAGGAAATGACGCTTGGGGAAACGTTATTCTTTCTGTAGAACGATAGCACTTAGTTAGCTTTGAGCTAGGCATGTGCATTTCAGTATCCAGGCTTCGTTCTGCTTTCCCTACGCTCCAGCTCTTTGCCCATTTTCACTTTGAGCCTCGTACTGACTCTTCAGGCGCCCATGGGTGACGCCACAGTTGCTCTATTCATTTTTTTTTTTTTAAACGGTCAGTGACTGGAACGCATATTGTGTGTGTGCCGGAGGGAGCTGTTGAAATGCTAGGGGTTTTGTCATGGCAAGAAACGAACTGGCAACTTATCATGCCAGTCAAGACTCGTCCCTCTAGTAGGCTCAATAATCCCCAATTTTGAGCAGCTGTAGAAGGAATCTGTTGCCCTGGGAAACCTCGTGTCACATACTCGCTTTCCACAAAGCTGTCCTTAGTGCTAAATTTTGGCTCGAGGAAAAGTAAACAAATATTATGCCAGATTCCACCCTGAATGCTAACACACAAACTGACGCAATGAAAAATTGGAGGTTTGCATTTTAATGACAAGGGTGACAATAACAAGGGTGCCAAATATTCATGTGTTTTTCGATGTGGCAGTTGCTCCTCTACATAACTATCCTGTTGTATCTCGATGACCTTGTCCCGGTGGCATGTTTTAAAGGTGGGGGGTGGCTCCTCCTTACAAAGATACTACTCAATCACCCTCTGACTAAAGTCGGCCAGGACCCGAGAGAGAAGTGTGGGAAAACAGAAAAGGCTGCTCATGTAGAGACACACAGCCAGCACAGCTGATCTGATGGCATCAGCCAGGCAATCATGCTGAGGAAATCTCACCTCCCAATTTCCATAATCAAACGGAGTGACATAAATGGCAACTACACCATTTTTTTATTCAGTCCCATCTCACATCCTGTACAGGAAATGTTTAGAGAAATTTGTCACATGACCTGATGTGAACAAATTAATTTATGATGTATTCTTCTATTTGATGTATTACAAGGAGGAGGTGTCATTCAGGAACAATCCAACTTTGCTTTTTTTTTTTTCATATATCTGCTTGCCTATGTTTTGGCCACGGATGAGAGGGAATGCGGAGAGGCAAGCAACACAATTACGATACAAATGAAGAAAGACATTTGACAACAGTTCTAGAAAGTATATTAGACAGAAACATGCAGATGGAGATATTAAAACAAGTGAGACTTTTGTCACGCCTTTCATGGCATTGCATTACTTTACAACATTAAGCATGACACATTAATTAATTTAACAAGAATAGCTGACCCAGCGGGGCAGTTATTATACATTCGGGACAAGTTGTTGTGATTAGCAGCAAGTGCCCAAGCTCTTGGTGGTGTTAGTTGCTTTTATGTGCTTTTCACATCACTGCATAATAACACGCACTGCATTCATTCACAAGCATAACATCTATGACGCAAGCAGCATCTCTTCAATGTACTCGATCCTTTCTGTTCTGTAGCCTTGCATTGTACTCATAATCACTGAAACTCATTTGCGCAGTTACATCGCATACTGACATTGGTGTGGTTCTTTGATTATTATGTGTGTGTGTGTGTGTGTGTGTGTATATATGATTATACTTTTCATTTAAGTGCAACAACAATTGTTGGTACTGTTGGTGCACTGCAATTGATCAATAGATTTAATCAAGGATTATCTTATTTCATCGTCTGTTTAGTCTTCATTAATTAGTCTCTGTTTACATTGTCTCCATCTGTTTGCAGCACAGCTCTACAACACTGCCACGCTCCTGAAGTTTAGCTCTCTCTTCATTTTCATGTATCATTTTAGCCGGTATGTTTTGTCCAATAAACTCTGCATCAGTTAAGCAAGAGTGATTTTTGCTTGCTCGGCCCAAAGTAGTGAAGCAAAGACTAGTTTTGAGTGGCCAGTGTCGTTGAAATATTTTGCATTATATTGCAAATGTCATAGTTTGAGTTTGTGGTCTTATTTCCTGTTTTATCTTGGAATGTTATCCTCCTGTGTCTCTTCTACTTCCTCCCTTTGTCTGTTTTCTGACTTTTGACATTGTCTGCTCCTTCATGATACATTTCACCTGTCTCCAATTATCCCTGCCTCCCTTGTGTATACTATATACAGTATATATACAGTATATAGTATGCTACAGTATATAGATTATACTATATACACAAGGGCATTTTGTATTTCATGAATTTTTGTTTTCAAAAGCTCAGTTTACGTTCAATTACTTGTCCGCCTGTGTGTCTTGTGTTTTGGTCCCCTTTTTGTTAAATCGTGACAGCAAATATACTGTAGTTATTATATTTTGAAAATGAATGCATTTTGTTGCAAAAGTTGTGGTGATAACTGATTTTTATGGGTCAACTGAACGACACATTTTAAGAGTTATAGCAGCATCAGGAATGTAGTGAGGGAACCCACAGTTCAAACTCAGCAACCATCACTCTAAAAACAGTCAAACTAAGATTTCCCACTGAGATCAAGAACATTGTATTCTGCATCATTGAATGTCCTGTACAGGTCAGCTAGCTTGTAGAAGAGGGTCTAAGCAGCATCCACACTGTGAGGATTCTGTTGTTTTGGGATCACCATGTCAGATCGAGGATTATTCTCTTCTCTGTGTTCTCTCACAATTGTGAACTTTTACATTTTAAGAAATGAATGGCAGCCCAGTTAACTTATTTGTATCACATAGCATTCTCTTCTCTATGGTACCGTATCTCTCTCTATTTAGGAACTCAGAGACAATTTCAAAAGGTGAAACTGATGCCCAAAGTTAGTTCCTGCTACAGCTCTCATAATCTTTTTGAGATTAGTGACAAGGTTGTGTAGTCGACTCCCTGACATATCTAAATAGAGGTGGATGAAAATAGAAATAGTGTGTAAAAGAGACTGAGAGAGACCGAAAATGAACAATAGAAACTGATTAACTAAAGCGTCGCATAGAGGAGCAATCAAGACTTTAAGAAACTGATTAAACCGTGACCTACTGAGCAGATTGTCACTACACCAGATGCATTAGGCATGTTTTGTGCCTATGCATTCATTCAAATTAAACAATAGGCAGGTTGTTGTTTTGTTGTGCGTGAAATATGTCTCAAAAAAAGATGTTTTGAATCCTTTATCAGTCTAATTGTATTAAATATTCAAGCTGTGATGATCCAAGATGTGGTGGAAATGCAAAATAGGAGGCACGAAAGCTGCTTAACTGCTCCTGATTTAGTTCCTCATTGTAGCTCCTGCAGCTCCTCAGTTTGTGCGACTATTTAAGTTGACAATAAACTCTCTTCCCTTCAGGGCATTAGCTTGTCCTGACACGTTCTGTACATGTAGCCTAGTTCATTTTTTTTTCCATTTTATGTGCCATGCCAAGTCACCTCTGTGACACTCTTTTCCAGCTGTATTACTGAGCATAAATCTGCATTTGGGAATATTGAGCTGTTTGTTTCATTTCTTCAGTTAGTAGAAGCCCCACTCCCCAAAGAAACAATTAAGAGAGTGAGATCTGACAGACAGCGATGACTCGAGGCACATTTGAGACGGACACGAGTCGGCCGTTGAGTGCAGTCTGTCTCAGTGGGATCAATCTGAATATGAGATGGTCTGATGGATCTGAGAACACATTTTGTGTCCTGTCCACAAATAACCTGCCTCTTGTACAAAGACTCATTATATCGTTAGGTTCGGCACTTCTGTGTAGCTCTGCAAGGCGCGCAAAAATAGCATATAAAAAAAAACAACTGTTCTCTTTCCTGGAAATGTATGTGAAATTATCTTAAATCGCAGATGCCGGGCGAGCCCAAAAATAAATTAAAAGCTGCTGTTGAACCATTTTGAGTGCAGGCATGATTTGGGGCTCTTTTGAAAGGTTATAAGCTAAATTCATCCGCCAAGCTGTAAGGATCTGTAAGTGCATCTGGCATTAATCTAAAGGAGGCTGAATTATGTATTTATTTTTACGCCTTAAATTCTCCAATGCAAAAATAAGTTTGTAGATGACTTGTACTGGCCCTTTTAGATGGAAAACACTCAGGGTCCACATCATGTCGTCTCATGATCCAACTTTAAAAACAATATTGCTAAAAATGGACAATTAACACTTATTTTTCTAAGGAATAATCCAGATGCCTCAAAATATCCCCTGCCCAAAAGTTAAAGTTCTTTATTTCCTTATTTACACTAAGTGTGTGCATATAAATTGGTCAAATGTGCATAAGCAAAAACAAAAAGCTGATCACATAGAACCAAATAAACTTAAAAAACTAGTAAAAAGTAAAATGACTGGATTTGAAATCTCATTGGCTACACGTTGCATCAGTGATATAAAGGCTGCAGAGCGAGGAGAGACGAGAAAGAAGAAAGACCAACCAGTTACACGCACAGGCAAGCTATAATGATATATTAACATTTATATCAATTCATATATATTAATACGTTTGAGCAACACAGAGATGAACCACCCACTCATCGTAGTCTGATACGGTCTGACACCTGACACAATCTGGCAGTAATATTATACATTTTTTTTGACATTGTGACATAAAACAACACACGTCACAAATTACCACCTGAGTAAAGGTTACGCACTCCCAATGTTCAGTCAATACCAAACCTCAATGCATACGTTTGCAAACATATATGCAAAATATGCTGTTAAGTGTGGATGCACACATATAGATGGAATGGCCTCCAAACCTGCAGTTACTGTCTTTGAGTGGGGATTGTCAGTGACAGCGGTACAATCTGAGCATCTATCTATAATATTGTGAAATGACTGTAAAGATCTCTCATTATAAGAGCTGTTGTTGCTGCAGTCACGAGTTCAGATTAAAGTGCATTGAAGTGGAGAGAGGCGGTCAAACATCTCCTGTGAATCTGTGTTTCGTTCCCACAGGTGATGAAGAAATGAGTTTTTCAATGGCCTCCAATAGTGTCATTAAAGAGGCAAACACATCTTTTGCCACCTAATCTTCGTAAACATCCTCAGTGGTAAATTGCTGATGAGATTGAAGAAGACCTCAGCTCTTGGCTCCGTTTGAAAATGTCTATAATGAAGACTGAGGCTCAATCCATCGGGAGTCAAATATCATGTACAGTGTGAGGGCAGGAAAAACAAAACCTGCACCATAGATGTTATTTCTGTTGTTTCTTTTCTTTCTCTTTTAATTTGACTGGGGTTTTTTTGTAACAATGCTGTACTGACTTCTCTCCCCAGACAGCTTAACAATCATTCACACCTGGGCTCACGTAGCCTTAGCAACCCACACGACGGCCAGCTTGACCAACGACCCACTAGTGGCCCTAACGACTCTGAAACTCACACGTGTCCTTAACGCCTCCTTAAGAACACAACCACACACTGAGTTTAAAAAGCCAGCCAACATCCAGTCCAGTTGCCTACGATACAGCCCTTAGATTTACCATGACCTGGAAGACTCAGAACTGTCATCACCAAATTGTGTTTTTGTTCCATCGGTGTTGCTCCTTTTTTCATATGTAGAACCATTTCACTTATTTTCTGACCTTCACATTTGCCTTTTTCTATTTTACTGTTACTGTGTGACTGTTTATTGCTGTGTTTATGTGCAGTCTTGTGACGGTTAACAGTTATGTTTGCAGCAATAGTGTCTTGTTTTGACCTTCAGAGCTACCGTAGGAACGGATGGAAGCGCCATAATGATGAGAGTCATAATGACTTTCAGACATTACAGAAAAATGTGCATTTATAGTGACCTGGGACTATTATGATTGCATTCAATAGCTTTTTTTTTGTTTTTTTAGTATTTAATTTAGATAACCATTCAGTGGAGTCATGTGTCGGACATACATTTCAATAATGTTTTTAAAACTATGGTATACATAATGGATTACATGTAGCCTTGTTTTTCGGTAATTTGAAAGTCGCAAGTTATACGTCAACACTTTAAATCAACAGAAGTCACAAACGTCACAGTAATGCCAAAATAAAATCGTACATACACGACACACAAGAAATGTTGCTTCGAAATGTTTGATATAAAAGATGTTTCGAAATGAGGTTCAACAGGTCGAATAACGTGGTTTTGTGGTATCAAGTTGATTCACACACACTGGTTGCAGGAGTAAGAGAATATTTTTAGAGGAACAAGTTGTGATTGGATTAGTATCAATAAATATACTGAAATATGTGTTTCATGCTGCTATTTGTAGCTCAGTTATTATGGTCTGGGCAGTCAGTTACACACTGAATGTGTTAATTGTGTTGCTAACCGTGCATGCCATGGCAACATCATGAGAAAAAAGTCTTCTCCATTGCTCGTCCTCCTGACACTCTGAAGTCTTTGAGTTAAACGTCGGACTAAGATATTTTTATAATTGCATTTATCACCATTTACAGGCAAGTTATAAGTATATTGACTTGCTCAGCATTGCTCTTGTGAGAGTAGCTCTTAATGGGCACTAGGATGTAAATGTTTCACCTCGCTGGTGTTGCTAAACGGCTCTGTTTTAACAGCTG
Source organism: Diplodus sargus (assembly GCA_903131615.1). Lineage (NCBI taxonomy): Eukaryota > Metazoa > Chordata > Actinopteri > Spariformes > Sparidae > Diplodus > Diplodus sargus. The sequence goes on along the minus strand of CAEMYA010000177.1, from coordinate 6,161,956 downwards.
GCAGTTAACTGCTTCTTTCAATTTCATGACACTATTAGCAGCTATCAATAAACACACAATATACACCTTCACATCACATCGGTCCTCGTCGATGTGTTTACACTTCAAAACATACATTCTACTCACGTAACTTGCAGAAATAATGCGGTGGTTGAACTGCAAGGGGCGAACCGTCAAGAATAATCAATTATCACCATTTTTCTCTTTTTTTATTTTATTGATTGTCCCTCTGCCTTCAAGACTCTGTATTGCTGTGTACGCCTCTCCTTCAGCAGTTTATGAATTTAAAAGGATAAAGATTGACAGCTCATATGCCGGCGTTCTAAAATAAGGATATAATAATATATATCTCTAAGTGAAACATGGCAGATGTCCATTGTGGTCTGAAAAGCTTTAGTGTTTGATATTTGAAAAGACAAGCTGCGTTGTAAAGAAGCGTCACCAGCACAATTACTGAAATGCGCAAACTTTCTTTGAAGTCCAGAGTCTAAGCGGTCCCTCAAATACAATTTTTTCTGTCTTTTTTTCAAAAGGGGCTCTAATTGCAACACGAATGAATGTTAAAACCAAAAAGCATTCATGGAGTTTAAGACCTGGGCGTTTGAATAGAGTCATTGAAAGCAGTGTTCATCTGAAAAGGGTCGGGGACACGATAAAATGTAACTGGTGGTCATGTTAAAATCTGCTGATAAATATTAACCCACAGGCGACAAACCAACAACAACAACAAAAGTGTTCTTCCGTTCCCCTCAGCCAAATCTTTATTATCTGTGAAAGCTTCTTGTTCTCAGATCTCTTTGCTATACGAGATCCAAACAGCCGTCCGTGGTTTGTGTCACACCACTCCATACGTCTTAGGACACTTTGTGAACATGAAAGGCAATTTTTCACAGGAAGTCAGATCATCTCCATCTTTGATCGTGGCAACCTAAAAGAGATATTCCAAGTGTTGTGACCAAAAGAAAATTGAAAAGCTAGCAATGCTTTTCTCCTGCAGTTAGTTTTGTGCATTGGTCTGTATTCTTAAATCATAAGTAAGGCTACAGCGGCCTACAATGTGTGGTGGCATTTTGCAGCCAGTAAATGTGATTATTCTGCTCAGGTTATCTGCTTTCGTGAGCTTATCTGCGTCTCTTTTGATGTAAAATGCCTAATTGCCTTTATCTGTAGTTAAAAACAGACGCATGCGAGATGTGTGGATGTCACAATCATGTTTACGTGACACTTTAGCACACACAGCTCTTACACTTAGGTATTTAAAGATACATTCAGATTTCTTTTTATCACCAGAGCGATGATTTCTGCATGGACCCAGAGACAGTTTTGAGACATTTCTGTTGTAAATATAGATGACCCTTCTGCCCTTCTCTTTGGTATTGTAGGAGATTCGTATTCAGATGATAAAACATCTGTTGCTTTTGTAGAAAGATTCTTTGAAGTGTCGACGCTTTTAAGGACAACGCTCACACAGTGGTATAAGGGCATTCACAGCTAGCATCACTGCAAATGGCTCCCACAGGAAATAATTCAAAAAGAGCTTGAGCGTCGGATAAATCTTTTCTTTCACTAAAAAATTCAAGGACTCAAGACGTTGCACATTTTAGCAAAAGCTTATAAAGAAAAAGGCGCTGATGGGCTGCCGGCTACAGAGCATATAAACCCATGACACACCCGCTTTACTGATTCTCTTTTTACTCTTTTTTTCTGCCATCGACTCTGAGTTGCTGTTGCTTGTGTGCTCAGCTTTGACTGGGTCGGGTCCTTCTTGCAATTCTAAACGCCTACGCTCATGTTCGAACCCAAAACCCATCAAGGTCCTTGAAAGAGACCTCTTCGCTCGCTACAGTGAGAGCTGAAGCTTGAGATCAGGTGTTTGAGGTTGTAGCCCCAAGATTATGGAAAAGCCTCCTACACGCTATCAGATCTGACACCCATCACTGACACTTTGAAAGACTGTCTCACATCCTGTCTTTTTACCATTGGCCTTTACATCTGCATGACATTGATGTTTTAGTGTGTGTGTGTGTGTGTGTGTGTGCTTGACTGGTGTGGTCTATCGATTGTTTTATATCTGTCTACAGCGCTTCTTGCTTCTGTTCTTGCATATCAATCAATTTCTGTTTCTAAAATGAACCCCTGAAATAAACTTGGACTCATACATGAACATATGTTCGTACCTTATGAGTCACTGTGTATATGAGTTGCTGTGTATTTATATATATATATATATATATATATATATATATATATAGATATATAGATATATAGATATATATATATATATATACACATCATATTGTGTTTTAAAATACAATTAACACAACTGCTTAATTGTGAAGAAGGTGAAAGTATGAAACATATGGCTGCATCTAAACTTAGCGATTACAGCCTATTATATAACTAGCCCCCTTGTTATAAAAAAAACTGTTACCGCAGCAAGAAAATGCATTTTCCATGAATCTTAATGAACATTTTTGTTCACCTTTAATCCAAACTTTACTCAAAGGGGACTTTTGGAGACATATTTGACACAATCAGGAGGATATTGGACTCTAGATTTCTTTTATTTTCTTCTCCCTCGTAAAATGAGGAAATCTAGAGAAAGGGTGTCTTTAAAGCGGTCATATTATGCTTAATATGTATTTATGCAACGCCTGTTACATAGTGAAGCACATACGTTACAGAAGTAAAGGCTCGACTCTAAACTGGGTGTTTCAGGCAGTGCAGCAGCGTTTTCTGTGGAAGAGAGTATCTCTCTGTGGCGTGGACCATTCACAAGCACAAAACGCTTAATAACACAATGAAGGAAAGACCCAAAAAAGCCCAATATGACCTCTTTTAAGAAATAAAGGTAACCTCTGTGGAGTGTACTGAATTGAATAGAGGTAGGCTGTTAGGATGTATTCATATGTGATAATACTGAGGTTTGCTGTGGGTATTTGTGATATGACACTGCTGCTTCATTCAGTGTTCATTGTCACAAGTCGGAACTCGAGCTGAGGGTAAACTGTACAGCACAAAGATGACACACATTGTGACTGAGATGCAAAATACAACAGCAGTGAAGCTAAACACAAGGCTGTTGACAGCTGGTGATATAAGGTTCTGTCACATCTACATTGTCAGATAAAGACCGCCCCCTCTCTAATCAATAGTATAACCACCTCCAGAGGAAAAGCAAACAGCCTTTAAAATAACCTCACAGCAGAAATAATACTTTGAAATAAGGGGTTGTGCATTTTGGATGTTAATGAATAATGAGACAACTGGCACGTCAACTTTGTCTCAAGGTTTGCTGAATCTGAAGATGCATAAAATTCACATTCGTCACCACATAGTAAAATGTTTATCGTCTTTATATCACACAAAACAACCACTGCCAAAACAAGATTTCAACATATAAAAATTGTAGACTTGATTGAAAATACTTTTTTCAACCAAGTTGACATATAAAACATATAAAAATTGGAGACTTGGTTGAAAATACTTTTTTCTGTGGGTTAAAGTCGAGTGTGTGTGAAGCTTTTGTGTGCAAAAATGGACGTGAGCACTAACTTTGGTTCAAGAACAATTGGTAGAGTTGAGTCTAAATGGACTGGAAAGGTTTAAACTTTTCATGATCATGGTTTATTCATTGGACTTCACAGACAGTGCATGTCTTCAGTCTGCAGTTTATATTGCGTTTTGAACTCCATTGAGGGTGGAATTATATGGAGCACTGAAACAACCTAAATACAATTACAATATCTGAATCAATAAAATAAAATAGCTCAATAAATAGTAATAAAGTATGTTTGCCATTAAATGCATCAAAAATACTAAAAACAAATGTAAATTTTAAAATTTACTTCTGCATTTATTTACCCTTATATTAATTCCCCCTTTTTATTTTCTTTGTCATGTGTTTTAGTATTTTTTTCTCAATAAATCAAAATCATTTAGGCAGTTCGTTATGTATTACCTTGCAAAATGCAAGGGGAAAATAATAAATAAATAAATAAATAAATCAATAAATAAATAAATTAATTAATTAATAGAAACTCAAATGGGAAAGTAAATAAATAGTTAAATTAACACAAAACTGAATAAATGCAGAAATAAATTAAAAGAGAAATAGCAATATAAGTCACATTTTATTAATTAGTTAATGCATACATTTAATTCTAATATCATTTTTGGTGCATTGAATGGCATATTAATTTATGTATTGAACCATTTATTCATATCTTCTCTATCTCTTTGATTTTGGCACTTTTATTCCTCATAGAGTGACTGCAACACAGATTTTGGTAGATTTTTTTGATAGAATCTTTTTTCAGCCCTCAAAATGTTTTGCATCATCTTCTTCGTAAGGATTTGGTTGTTGCTGGGTTGTTGCTCTTTTTTAAAGGGTAAAACCCTCCTATGTCCACAGTTGATCATTATTAATAAATGTTTCTACAGTATCTTGCTGTGAGACTCAATCTTTCTTGTCTGTCTCTCTACTTTTAATCTCAGCAAAGTGACTTAAGAACCTGTTTTAAATTAACGTTCCCCTTTAGTGCTCAAGAGCACTTTCACTATCCATCACTGCACCCTTAGAATGACTTTAAATATATAAATGTCATAATGAGCGGCCCTCTTCATCTGATTTTCAGTCGACTGTTATTGAAGAAAAGCGAGGTAAAGACATTGGACCGAACGGCAGGCAGCTTTAAAATGTCATCCAAAGTCATTCTATGAACATTTGTCCATAAAATAATGATTATGACTGAAGATGTATTGCTTTTGAGGAAATGATTATCAAAAGGGACCAGTCATAAGAAATTCTTCCAAGGTCACTTGTTCAACCCCAAACCGCCGCTTCAGCGTCTCTGCTATTATGGAAATGAGTCCGGCAGACGCCGCAATACTGAGCGACCTTATCTCAAATAAGTCCAGGGGGATTTGGACACACTACATTTCAAGTCTGTCTCTCAAATGCATTTATAAGACAGGAATCAGTGTGTGGAAGTTTGGACATGTTATACAGCAAGCTGACACATGCGGACAAACTAAAAAAACAGTGGAGGTGATTTTATTTGAAGCCAACAATATTTCTCAAGTATTGCCTCACCACACAGAGCTGACGCAAGGAAGCTCACTGAACCTCTCTCAACCATCTCATTTCTTAATAAGATGAAGTAATCTCAAATTACATGCAGCAGTATGAAGACATAATGAGAGCACATTTTTAAGATAACATTTTAATGAAAGTAATCAGATAATATTGTGTTTCTGCCGAGACCCGTATAGTTTTCTGTCTTCACTGATATGACGGGTTAGTCAGATGATGTATTACTGATGTTGTCTCGTCATTTAATTTCATGATTAATGGTGGCTCCTTTGTCAAATGCACTCCAAATTAAGAAATGACCTTTTTCACTCTCAGCTGTTCATTCCTTTATCCTGTCATGAGCAGACCTCAGTGATGGTTTGTTTGTTTCAGATTGACAAGAAGGCATTTGATTGGGCAGTTACGTAATTTTTTACGACATTTTGTTTGGTCGGCTGTGGCTCATAGGTAGAGCCAGCATCTTGTTATCGGAAGGTCAGTGTATGAGTGTATGTATGAATTACTGTAAGTCACTTTGGACAAAAGCGTCTGCTAAATGCCCTGAAATGTAAAATGTAAATGTGATGGACCCACATGGTAAAACGGGGTCATCGCAGCAGCGTAGGTGAAATGCTGGAAAGCATATAAAAAGGCTATAATCACAAATTAACACTAATGACGATTTTATCCTTTCTGCAGCAAAAATGTTCAACTGACTCAAATGCTACTTTCTATATTTCCCACATGTAAAGTGTAATGTAATGTTCCTTGAACGCACTGGAGACTAACAATAACCAATCAATCAAACATTACCAAAGGACAAAGATCTTTTAAGAAACATCTAATGTAAGAACTCACAATACTAGAAAGCCTGTATCCTGAAACTCAGAAAGAAGAGAGACAAAAACATGGACTTGTTGACACACAGCACAGTGAGGCTACTGATATTTCTGAGCCATGGCCGGGTTCATGGATTTGAACTTGCACAAACCCCGGTGAGAGAAAAGATCAACGAGTCAGGCAGAGTAGACGAACACTAAACTAAGACGACCCCTCTGCCCCTGCAGTCTCTGTCTAGAGGATGGAGGCTGCATGGCATTATGGTTATTTTCTTAAAAGTGGCAGTGGCAGCCTCCCCCCTCAAACTGGCCTACTGGACGAATAACAGATTGTTGTACAATAACAGATCCTAGCGCTGGCTTCAATGCCAATCAAAAGGAGATCAACCATTCATTTTGCGGTGAAGTCATTTTTACAGAAGAACAGATTTTGCGGATACATTTCTGGACATTACCTGTGAAGCACATGATCCGTCAGCCACCGTCATCATCATAACGAATCTCTCACCACAGAGAGCGCACTGTGTTATTACTATCCGCAGTTCAACAAGAGGTCAACAAATATGAAAGCAAACAGAAGCCAAGGTTTGCTCTTTATGAATGCATCCGCAAGCACAGCAGAGACAAAGTGCTGCCAGTGGTGACAGAAAATGCTTTGCTCGCTGTTACGTTGATGTCTTTGTCTGCGTATGTGATGCCATCTCAGGGTTACATCCTTCACCGCAGTATTTGAAGGTCAGGTCTCTCAGAAGGCCAGCTGATGACCACTATCATTCTCCTCAATATGTGGAGTGTGGCTCCTCTCATACAGTGACAAAGTTCCTTGAGTGAAAAAGGATATTTATAGAGAGGCTGGAGGCTGAAAGTCAACGCTCCTTACGTAAAACTGTCACATTCAACTCAAAACACAAGATATGTGTTAAACTGAAGGCAAGAGGAGGTGTTCAAGATTGTAGAAAATATTATTGGAGCAGTGTAAAGCGTAATGTATATATCTTTTTTATTTCTATGACTAAAATGTAATGCTAATATGTAAGACGAATAAACTAGAGCTCGGTCCACTGATGTACAGCAACAGCAGGGAAAACATTATGTAGCATCCTCCTAAATAGTGTTTTCAAACCGGCCAATGTCTTTAATCCCTGCACTCACAAATGGACGGAACAGAAACAGACTGGCTGTTAGTTTAATTTGCTAATCCCATGAAGAAGCAGACGTAGGAGTGCACCTGGGGCAGCTTGGCATCGATCTCCAACCTTTTGGAGTACCTCCTCATCAACACCATCCATTCAATTATGTTGATTTGACTTGATTTCTAATTGATGTTATCATTTTTCTGTTGTAAACGTTGCCGTCAGTTTGGTCCAGTTTACATTTACTCTACTACCATTTAAGAACTGGATAAACTGGACATTTTAGCCATTTATCCATCACTTTTAGCCACATCAACTGTTTTTTTAATCACCTGAATGTTCTATTTTGAGCATTTATCCATTATTATTATTTACCACTTTATCTACAACTGTAGGATCCAGTTTTCTCTAACACTTTCAGCTAACTATCTGAGCTGTATATCCATTATTTTAATAGTATAATCTCAGCCATTAATTCATAACTTGAGCAAACTTCTTCCACCATCGTTATTTCTCTACAGTATTTGATCTGCTTGCCTGCGAGCAACAGTATGCAGTGTTCTAGTGTTACAAATGACTCATTAAGTGGATACAAATCCTACACACAAATTCAGTATTTTAATTAACTTTGCAACTGCAGAAGTACGCTGAATCTGAGAAAAAATGTAATCTTCCCTAAATTATCCGAGCAACTGCAATGTCTCTATCTAAAGGAACTGAGGAAGTATAATTAACTAACTTAGCTTTTTTAAATGGGAGTTACTGAATAAGAATTTGAAGAAGACTCAGGCTGCTATCAGGACAGTAGCAGTCATCCTCTGTGTTTGATTGGCAGGTAATGCCTCTACCTTATTGCAATACCAACAGAGGGGGACACTGGAGATATGACTGAAAATGAGACATTCAAGTTAAATATATCTTCCAACTTATAGACAGGTGAGCTGTGAGTCAGTGGCAGCCGAACCCATTCATTCAAGTGAAGTGCCACTTATCTCGGTTCAGATATTTGATTACGCGTGAAATATGAAATGTTTATGCAAGTCCCCTTACGTATTACTGCCACATACACCAATTCATCTATGCCTTTAAATATGCAGGGAAAAATGGAACAAACCTCCAGAAGAGTACGAGATAAGAGATTCATCTCCAAGGAGCATGCAATAGATGCAGTGTGCACAGAATTGACTAACATAGTAACATCACAGGATGGACATGACAACATTGGCAAGAGAGCAACGCTTAAGTACTGTATTCTAGCAGATAGAAGTAGTAAACAGACACAAAGGAATTGAGAGAGACAATGAAAACTACAGGATGAAGATATTGCAAATGTTTGTTACAGAGAGGATACATTTGTGCAAGTACACCACTGATTAATACACCCATGTGACTTTTATTTTTCTCAACACTGTGCCAGATAGCCTTTGTACAGTTAAAATAATCATAATACAAAACTAAGCTGACAACATATACAATACATGAGTGCACCTATTCAATAGTTTTAAAAATGTGGGATACTATAGTTTTACTTTGTTTATCGCATCTGACAGTCAAACAACTGCCACATTGCCCCCTGTCGTTTAAAACATGTAGGTACTTATTGTCTCTCAGTTTTTTCTGCACATGTAACACCTAATAAAGGTATTTTTTTCCAAGCAACTAAAGACTCAGTGGAACATTCCTATTCAATATTGTGGCACTTTAATTCACAGTGACCGCTTGTGTCCCATTGTCTGAAATGGTTTATATTCATACATGGTCCGTACATTTAAGAAACATGAGTTTTCTCCGACTTAAACGTGCGTGTACATTTTTGTAAATTAATTTTGCGACTATTTTTACGTACAGGAACGTACATTTACCCCAGGTAACCAATAGTAACGCGCTGGTCCGTCAACAACAACGGTTCGACTCTCGGTCCGTTGGAATAGCTGTCCGTGGTGAAACAAGTAAGCGTTTGCTCAGCTCAGTTGTCATGTGTCGACTTAACCGACTGGTAAATTAGCTTTAATGTGAGCGTGGAAGAACTTTAAAGAAACAATAGATTACCTACTTGACACTTAATCGGCGAAGAGGTGGACCACCATTGTTATCGCCGTGTTAGCTGAAAACAAGTAAATGACACTCTTATCAACGTTAGCAAGAAATTTACGGTTAACCGTCTCGGCTGCATCTGTGCCTTTAGCTGGCTAACTAGAACAACCTGTTCTTATCCGATTTAAGCATGGACGCGGTTGTAAAGTTCACAAACCAAAGTCAAGGAAGGGACCGTATATTCAGGTGAGTTGTTCAGAGTTCTGTTTTTTGACTGTAAGATGTCGACGTAGTACTTTATTGACTGAAACATGAAGTTGAGTCCCCAGAAGAGCTGGGAGAAAAGGCAGAGCGTGCTGTCAGTTCTTCAGTGAATCAATGAATGACAACTTTCCTCCTCCACCTTCTGTCTTTCTTTATTTCAGGGCCACCCAGTATGCATGTGCACTGTCGATATATCTGCTTCGACACAACTCAGAAAGAAAGGACCTCGTGGCAAAACTCAAAAGCCTTGAAGCCACCATGAGCGCTGGACGAAAATGTGAGTGTAACTCCAACTGCAAGTAAGGGAGGGGTCGTGAGGTGGATTCAGTTGGTCCTAAATTACATGAGGAAATCATTTACTCAAAGAAATACACTGGCAAATAGTTATCCCCTATTGAGGATGCACTATAAAGGCTGTACAGTGTGTTCAGTTCTAAAAATATATACCACACTATGCTTACTATACATGACTATACATACAAGATCCTCCTGCTAAAATGTGTCACACAGTCCCCCCTCTTTGCCATGTATATATATATATATATATACATAGCAGAGCTGAGTTAGCACTCTGTATTTACAGCCATTTTTACTGCCCTCAATTCTCTATAACTGCTCACACTGGACTCTAAATAGTCATTACTTTATTAGGATTGATCCTTTATTATTATTTCTGCTGAATTGAGTCTAAAGCATGACAGATATTTCAGCTGGCTGATATTTGCCTATCTTTAATTTTTAATTTATTATTGATTGTTTCCATATACTGATGTCATGTCATTTTTTAACAGTAAAATATCCTGCCTCCATTACAAATGTGTCTCTATAAGTGTTTAATACCATCATGAATAGTTTAAAAGTGTCTTTATTTATACATTCTGTGTATAAACTGTATATTTTAGAAGAAAATCAACCCATAAATAGATACGGGAATGGTTTTACTCCCTAATGTAAACACAGGTCCCAAAAAACGAGAATCGGTCAGGCTCCATTTTTTTGTCTTTTGCCAAGTCATTTTACAACTTGCCACCTGTTTTCCTTTAAAGCTAGTTATTTTATTTGACTCATTTTTTATTATTCCATCCCTCCTTTCCAGAGTATATATTATATAAATGGAGTCTGTTGCATAATAATCCTCTGAATTCATTCAGGTTCATTCTGAAATGCCCTCAAAAACCTTGTCTCACTGCTGATTTTCTCTGTAAACATTCATCGCTCCTCATCAAGGTCAGGATTCGATCTTGACTTCCACTCGTTAAGGCCAACAAGACAGGCGCTGCTAAAGCAAATAACCGCTTGAGTTGAACGACTATCTTCAACTTCTGTCGAGTACATTCTGTTATCAATAATTCAATTATCTGTAATGTCTGAAAACTTTTGGAACAGCCACAACTTTTAAAAATCCATCACTTACATATTCGGGAGTTCACATAGTCATGAAATACAGGGAAAGGTTGTCCTAGTTGAACATTTGCATCTGAGCAAATGTCACGGATGACAATAGTTGTGACATTTTGGATAATGATTTTGAAACAGATGTGTATTTTGAGCCATAAAACAAAAGTTACATAAGTAGTCTGGTGAAATTAGCGAAACGCAAGACTTTGTTGGGTAACCCCCCATCCTATTACTGCCATACCAGGGTTTAACTCAGGATAGTGGTTAGCAGAGGTGGCGGAATCTATTCATTTTGTCTTGTGTTCAGTTTAATTAGTGGATGATGGCCTGAACAGTAACAACGCTTTCGTGTCAGGTCATGTTTGTTCGTGCTCTGTAAAAGTGCAATACAAATTGCAGTGAGGTTTTTCTCTGTGGTATCTATGTGCCCTCCGCCTACAGGCTAATGGCTGTTTTTGGCTGAGCTGTAGTCTGTATCTTTTCCCCCACTGTGAGCTGATTGCTGGGATAGACTTTGTGTGGGTGACTGCACCAACTGTGGCTGTAATGGTGATGACCTTAAGGCTGGCCCAGAGAGTTATTGATAGATCTACTCCACAAACTTTTCTGACAGCTTTGACAAGTCCCGGCTGTAATATGAATTAAAATATTTCAGAGATGGACTTGACACGTACTCCAAATGGAAATAAAGGATAAGGTGCTGCCTCAGAGCAGGGTCAGGCATTAAAGACCTGGTCCTGCGTGATGTTGGTGCCGTCGAGCTGTATCGTGGCAGAGGCGCAACTCTGTAGGTGTACCACTTAATGATCTCTTCTCTGCCTCAAAGCTGCAGCCGCAGGGCTCTCCTGTATCTGTGCCAAGCTTTCCTGGCTTTGGTAATGGGTGTGAAGCAGACATGCAGGTGTCACAATTTAAAGGCTAAGTAAATTACATTTTTGATGTTAGTCTCAGTGCAATTAACTGTTTATTACTAATGGATTGAGGGGATGAATATTATTCCATGTGAGTGATTCTGTGGGACTCATCCATATACATGCACTGGCATGGTAGGCCACAGCAGGGATTTGCATTTCCATCACTGCAGGGCTAAGGTGCTCAAAGGTGCTTCTTATCTTGAGTAATTGTCAAAGGAGTGGCTGTAGGTAAATACTCTTCTTCCCTGCAGTATTAACAAAGAATAGCTGCCGACAAAGCTTTGCTAATTTGGTGATAAACAAAGTTAATTTAATGTAAATTCTTCCCAATAAATGTTGTTTAGTTATATGAAATCTTTGAAGCGGCAGTAACACGACTGTTGTTGAACAGCTGAAAGCGAACATGATGAAATTGTCAAATAAAGCAGATTTCTGAAAGTACAAACAGGGACCCAGGAGAGAAACTAAACTTCAAACCACAGAGATTTCATTAACAATCTACAATGAACCAAGAGATGAACACACAGAGAATTTTAAAAAACGGCTTTCTCTCTGGTTTCTTGCATTTGTCTTGGACCCAAATGCTGAGGAAAAGCTGTGCACATATTTTCAGGTTGTCAAATATTGGCGCTGTTGATTGACAACCGAAAGTATTTAACAAGCTGGAAATGACACTTTGTGCCATCACAGTATGTTAACACACCAAGTGAATGGAGAGTGTGAGTTATTTCATCAGAAAGAAGAAGAACGCACTGTAGATTAAATGAATTCAAACTCTGCTATGAAATGTTGAGCTGACATTTCATATTAAATTGATTACTGCTCTAATACCCTTTTTCTCCTTCCTCTTTGTCAGTGTTCAGGCTGGGAAACACAATAAATTCCATTGAGGCTGCTAAGCGAACCATGCGACTGTCTGACCGAGTGCTGGGCCTGTGCCTTACTGCCGCCAACATCAACCGCGCCCTCTACTTTATCTGTGACAATGCACTTTGGGCCAGAAGTGTCGGCCTTATCCGCGATATCGACAAGGAACGGTGGAGCCTTAATGCCTCTCGCTGCTACTTCCTCTCGCTGGTCATGCATCTGACCAGAGATGTTTATGTAGTTATTCAGTTAATGGCACAGAAAGTAAGAGATAAGCACTTTAGACAGAAAATGGATCAACATCTCAGTGAGAATCCTGAAGTAGTCGAGGTTGTCGTCCCACAGCTGGATGCTTTTCTCTTTGTGCTGTTGGAGAGCCTAAAATCACATCCGGCTGTTGCCTTGGACACGCTGAAGAATATTTGTGATCTCTTCATTCCCTTAGACAGGTTGGGCATATACCAGTCAAATGCAGGTGTGGTGGGATTTTGTGGTCTGATGTCTTCACTGATCGGGATTTTGACCCTCACACATCCCGAGTTGAGAATCAAACCATGATAACGAAGGTAGAAAAGAACCGGATTGACCAACTTCAGATAAAAACGTTATCACAACAGGGTTTCTAGCTGTAAATGTGGACTAAGGTCAAGGTTTTGTGCACAATGAGGTTAGGTAACACGTCACTGGCACATTTTTTAACATTTATGTAGGATGTGTGATTTGCAAGAAAACTCATATCTGCAATGTCTGAAAGACTTGCAAGTTTCTTGGATGACTGTATCTGATTGTTTTGTACCTCTCAGAAAAAGATTGATTTAACTTATTACATCATACTTATGAAATAGACAAAAACAATACATTGAATTTGGACCAGATGAAGTTTAAAGGGAGCAAATCAAGCTTTGTATCTTTTTTATTTATTTGTAATTTCAAAGGTCCCACATCGTGCATTCCTGTCTTCTCTAACATCACACATAACACCAGCAGTTTTCTAAACTTTTTTACTAATTCTTACTGATGTAAGCTTTTGTATCCGCTTTTGCATCCATCTTTTTGTAAAAGTATGACCTCAATCAGAGTAGTGCCGCCACTTCAGGTCCTTTGTCTTCGTCTTAAAATGCTGCTACAAGTTTTACCTCTTGTGATTCAAGTTGATCCCACAACAAAAGTGCTTTAAGCCGCTGAGACATTTCAGGGGATTAAATCGCCTGTAAATCATTTGACTGTCGGATGATTTCACTGTTTAACTTAAGAGAATTTGTACAAAAAAAAATGATAGAGTGCAAAGACCACCTGCTTTAAATGGTGCTAATATAAACATTTTAATGGAAAAAGGCACCTTAGATCATGTGTTCACAATTAAAATATTAATATATTGGTTCGTTTGTGTATGTTTGTGTATCTTAATATATTGGTTCGTTTGTGTATGTTTGTTTTATTATTTTCATCCAAACAAGTTCACAGGGACAAACTAGAGAAGTCCTTAAAGCTACAGGTGCACGTGGTATTTTATGTTTCAGTTTCATCTAGTTGAGATGTCCACTCTCATGTTTGATGAAAAATTAATAGCCGCATAATAGGTATGACTTTGGAATTGTTCTTTTTTTTTAAAAACAATGTGTATTATTGATGTTAGTCATTAACTGTCTGAGTGGTGATCAGTGGAAAACCAGAAACGGTAACACTGCCCTCTTGGGGAAACATGACACATTGTTGAATTGAAAAGAGCTTTATTTTTCAATTATACTGAGACAACAATACACTGTTTTTTTTTCTGAAAGCTTTTCTCGAGAGGATGACATCGTAATAAAGCATCCACCATTTAAAAATTGCAAAAATATATTCCATTTCCCTTTCACCATACTTTGAGTTTTGATGTGAAAAAAAAAGAAAAAAAAACAACTAACTATGCAAAGATGAATCCGTAAAAGACACATAAACACATAAAAAGCAATAAATAAAAGAAATTTGTTCTCCTAGGTAGATTGCAGTCATTTAAAATTGGCAAAAACATGTTTAATTTCACATTTCCACTGGGGCACAACAAACCAAATTGAACAGAAATCGTTTGCCGGGCTGGAAATGGAAAAAAAACACAATCCAGGACATTCTTTCTAATTCTAACATTAGATGCAGTTTCATTGGTGTCCTGGAGGACTTTTGCACTTAAAATGTTCTGGGGGGAAAAAATGTACTTTGTCATGTCAGTGCTGATACACGTTACACATTTTACAAGGCAAAATCTGATAGATCTAAAAAAAAAAAAATCATGAACAAAGCACTTTGAAAAGTGGCAACAGTGTGAAACTACAGATGTGTAAATACTGCCGGCCTACGTTTTTTTCTTTCACCAGAATACCAATGATAGTTACACGCAGAGGGGAATCTGCTCTTGGAATGAAAAAGGCACCTTCAGTAGTTAACTCCTGCAACAGTAGAAAAACATCACAGTTAGCACTTGAGAAGCCCTTTTCACCGAGGGGCTGCTTAGCAAAAACACCACAGAGCAACACGAATGGTACAATTGTCCTCATACTGTGATTAAACTGATATTTAACCAAAGGGAGTTTTTACCCATGATGCAATTTGTTTGATTACAATACTTCTTTAGTGGTAAATTGGAAAAGCCCTTAACTGGAATTACCTCGGGAAATTATTATTACATTGAAGATCTCAGGATCTAAATCATGTTATTTAGACATTTCCATCCTGCGATCATTAAAAAAAAATAAAAATAAATGTCAGTACCTTTCTGATGTGAATGGAAAATTCTGTGACACGCAAATAAATTATGTTTAACCGAGCAGGCCGTGTGTTCTTCTCTTTGAATACAACTGAACTCAAATGATTTGTAGATCCAGTACCAGAACAAAGCACACTGATCCGGCATCAGCAAAACAAAATGCATATTGGCAAAAGGATTCATTGAAGAGATTCAAACAGCCAGAACAATGAAAACATTTGTGCATGTGTACCGGAGCTTTGTAGCTTTGATGGTATTTGTCTGGGTTTACAATTATCAATTTTCCCAATAGTCAGTGCTGATAAATATTCCTTTCGGGGAAGCGTTCATATGTGCCGAGACAGAGCAACTGTTGCTAATCCTTCAAACATCCCAGAATACCAAATGTAAAAAAAAACCATTTAACGTACATTTAACTTATGCAAAGGAGCTGCAGAGTACGTGACAATAAGCCCGGTGAGGATTTGCATTGAAACATCAAGAGAGGCAAAGCACATTGTTTTGTTTAGATTCTTGCAGCGATTTGATAGTGGTGCTTGACAGGACCTAGACAGTGAATTAAATACCATTACAGTTCATGATTATCTGAAAGATTATGAGACAACAAATGAAGCTTAAAAACAAAACAAAAAAATGATTAAGACGAAATAAGACCAAACACGGGTGAGACGACTGTTGCACAACAGCTATCCAGGAACTGAACTTTGCTTTGAACTAAAAAGACATTTACAGAGAAAGGTTTGAGAATGCTTTCGAACTGTGCAAGAACATTTCAGAAGAAGGAATAATCTTGGAAATGTCTGAACATACACGTTAAGGCAAATGTTAGCTTCATTGTCCCATAAAGACAACAGTTGTGAGCACAGCTACATTGATGCAGAGAAAAAAAAAACTGAGATCTGATCACTACTTCCTACTTCAGGCCACAGCTAAATTAAAGTGAAAAGAAATTACAGGTTGTGGTTATTCAGATGCACCTGCCTTGGTACAAATAAATCCAGAAAGTCTACAATGAGTCTAGCAGCCTCTAGTGGTCGGCCTGCTCCTCACACCCAACTCAACCAAGGCGGTCGGAAGCGAGCGAGCGACCCACAGTGCCATCCTCCCCACGCTTCACACACGGGGCTAAAAACATCACACAGTCCAGTTTATTAAAAGGCATCTCTGTCACATCCAGCAGAATTACATAAAAATGTAACACGCACTGAAGTGAATTACTGTTTGTCAACTAAATCCCACCTCAAGACCTCAACCCAAAGAAAAGATCATAGAAAATCTATATGTTTGGATTACCAACTTAAATACCCTCTTAGGTTTTAAAAACTGCCTGTGAAGTGTTCCATGAAGCAACTTATCATCATTTATCTACAGCAAAGTAAATAAAAAAAGAGAAGTGTGACAATGAAAAGGCAGTTCTTGGTAGGCTACATGTGGGTGAGATTGACACTAAACGTGCACTAGCACTGTCCTGACTCCGGCGTTATGGCGCCTGGTCGGAAGGGTGTTGTGGCATTCCAACATTTCTCAGAAATGAAACAGGACGTTAGCGGGTAAAATTCCTTATGATCAAAGCCCAAAGAAGCTGGTCTTCACCACAGATTCAGTGGCACGATGTCAAACAACCCTGACTGTTACATTTTAAATGTCACGCCATCTTTGTAGTGATATCTGAGATGAAGCTTTGAAGTAGGGGTGTCACGATTCTTCACGATTTGATCTGACCCTCGATTTTAAGCTCATAATTTGATTCAGTTTCGGATTTAAACTTCTGTTAGACTACTGACTCTTGCTTGACTCGTGCTCTGTTACCTTGTCAAAAAGTAAAGTGTGTCATATGACCACAATTTTTATTTCATTTGAATGAACCACTCTTTGGTAGGGTTCGCAGCGCGAATATATCTATTTCAAGTTCATGTCTGTTAAGGCTCAATGTTAAGGGAAGTTATAATAAAACTTTTCCAGCTAGAAAAAAAACCTGCTTTTATTCCTGTAAGGGTCATTGTAACTGATAATTATAATAACTGTGTATTACAGTTTACCCTGACACCATAAAACAGTGATATTTGCTGACATGGTGATCGTCCTGAAACAAAGATGTATTCAAAGTTGCAGTGTGTAAGATTTTAGTGGAAAACATACAAAAATTTACTAAAATTACCGACAGAATGTAAAGAAATGTACTTTATGATGTCTATGATGCAGAGATACTTTACTAAAGTTAGCATGCTAACCAGCCCCCCAGCCTGTTTCGGTTCCGAAGCTGCTGTGTTAGTGATGCCCAACATACAACTCCAGCTCCAGTTTGGGACCACTAGCTGCATGGCTAACTGGACTAACTAGCCAACAGCAGCAACATATGGAAGCAGTTAGCAGTTATGCTATCAATATGCTGTCCCTTAATTGTTTTCTGTACGAATTCGACAGGTGGCCAGTTCTACACGTTGCACCTCTAAAATGTAATAACACTATTTCACCAGTCGGACATGAACAAAACGATGAGTCAATACTAACTTTTTTAACTGCAAAAACCCTGCGCTTTTTGCAACGTGTGTATTTTTGTTTTTCTTCGAACGCGTGCAAGTACGCAAGAATGGAGGAAAAAGAATACTGTAAGAATCATCGATCATGCTTTTGATTTTGATAACTGAAACTGAACGCTCATTTCGATTGATTCTCCACATGGTACTGAAATCGTGACACCCGTCCTTCTTGAGGGGTCTTAGTCCTGCAGAAATACAGGTTTTGTACGGATGATAAAATATGTTCGCAGGTGGTCAGCCAGTCTTCGTGGCACGACCGTGAACATTCATTAATACTGTGATCAATGAATAACTGATGTGACTGAATGATTTCTTTCTATGTTTGACTTTCTGTCAGCAAACAGCAAATACACAAGTTTCTCTGTGTGTTAAATATAAAGACTTTAGTAGCATTTATTTTCCCCTACGATTGATTGTACCATCAATTTAATACTTTCTATAAATCAACTTCTCTTTTAGTTCTGATAAGATAAAGAATAGAATAAAAATGCAATTAAGCAGGAAGGATCACATCTGTTTTGCATTTCAGAGAAAACCCCCCCCACAGATTTGGCTTTCACTTTGTCATCTGACCATTTTACAGCAGAACAAAAAAATCCAGCCGTTACAGCGATAACTGCGTCAAAAGCCATAATGTTAAAGGGCAACATTTGATCACGAGTCGGTGGTCTGAGCCCGCTTTTGAAAAGAATAACCTCGCTCCTCGATTCCACTGACACTCGGAGGAGTAAAGTGAATAGTGTCTCCGCGACTCCAGGACCCGGCTGGGCAGTCTTTGTGTCCGTCAGGAGTCTTTTGGTCCAGTCGTATCACACCCCGCTGAGGGCAGAGGCCAGTTACTAGGAGAGTTCCTGTGCTCGGTCGTAATCTGTGATCAGGCCTTTGATATGCGACAGTTTCTGATGGAGGTACTCGCATCGCTTCTTCTCTTCCCGATAACCGGGAAACTTCTGAAAAGAAAAAGAAAACAAGAGCGTGTCAGTGAGCTGTCAAAAATGTCTTCTCGAGTTTTTCAAATGTGATTCGTTTCGTTTCGTTTCAACCTGATGAATGCAACCCTTTCATGACGAGCTGCTCATTTGTGAGATTTCACCGTTGGCATAGACAAAGTGAACGGATGGGCATTCCACTCGATGGACAGCGCAGGTGTTTTGTCAAAGTCTGTTACCTTGCTGATACGTACCAGCGTTTCAAAACCTGCATCCTCTCTTCCAGATCAGTAAGTAACAAAACTTGCAAACAGGTGTTGATATCTGCCTTTTCATCGCACTGAGATTACGACTTCCTTGTCAAATTGGGACTCTTACGGTTGTTTTTCCACTTCGGACTATAGCCGTAGCCATGTTGCTAATGCTCTCTGTCAACAGCGGTGCCAAAAGTAATCACAACGATGACATACATTGTTATGATTATGATCTATCCCTTGGAGACGGCCTTCTTCTCTTCTGCACTTCCTAAGTTTCTTCCATTTTTCCCCAGTTAAATGATTTTTTGTTGTTTCTCCACATTTAACTCGAGTGCTGTAAAGATTGTAGAGCCCCTTGAGGCAAACTGTGGCTTATAATATTATAATAATGGGCTATATAAATAAAGGTTGACTTAACTTGACAGCCATGCCATAAAATAAAGAAGGACTGGTTGCCCTGAAGTCGGATAGCAGATGTCGAGCTGAAGCATAATAATCCTTGACTAACATGGGAGTTTGTCCAGGAAGACATGACATGATAAATTTGATTGCAGGTGATGTAAAACTGCTTTAACAGATGATTTTCCCCCTGGACGGCAAACATGCATATAAAACTTGGCTGACGCAAAATTTTCCGAGCAACCACTGAACTGTATAAATCGTTATGCCAAATTACTCGTGGCAATAACATCGAAAAAGGGGAAGCTGTCCAATCTCTCAGCGAATTTGCAAGCCAAGGTGCACGTCACACTGATAAGGTGGACAAAACAGTAACATAACTGAGAGTTTTACTTTGTTTGTTGAAGGTTTAGTTGATTTCAGTTAAATATTTAGGCCTGCTTTAAGCAAGAAAACCTCTTTTAAATGTGTAAATCCTCTTTAATTCCTTGCATGTGCCATTTGATAATGAACGTGTTCTTGCGTGGGACCCAGTGTATCATGCTACAAGTGTTACATGAAATGAGGTCAACTTTAAATAATCCTTACTTTCTTATATTTCCGGTACTTTTGTAGTATTTGGTCCTCCATGAGCTGAAAAGATCACAAAAAGGGAAAAACAGTGTTAGGATGGGTCTGATCTGTTCACTGTTTCAGTAGAATCAGAGCAGTTGAAGGCTCCTGGATCAGAGCAGTACCTTGTACTCTTGTGTTCCCGGCGAGAGGGTGTTGATCTTTGAGCCCAACTGAACAAACATCTCTGTGATGGCCCCGATCCGGTCATGAAGAGCTCTGTATTCGTCGTACTCGGCACAGAAGTCGTCCTTGTACTGCTGACGCTGCTCCAGTGCTGTTATGGTGCTGTATTTTCTGAGAAATAAAAAAAAAAACAAGAAACCAAACGTTTTGAAGGCTGAGATTTAAAAGAAGAAAGTGACCTCTTGAAAGCCAAGTTGTTTTTTTTTCCCCCCCCATCACTCCAGCAGATGGCGCTGCAGAACAGTGGAGCGAGAGGCCTGACACGTCACTAATTTAAAAGCGTGATGTGTTGACCAGATGTATAAATGTAAGCTGTTTGCAGTGAAAGCTGTGTGACAGCTCATTTACACATGTGTTTTACTTCCCTCTATTTATGTGAATGTTTTGAAGCTGAACGTAGCCCTTCTGGGACCAGTCGGTTTTCTTTTCTTCTCAACAACACTGGGTTAGACGATGTAACCTAAACCCCCTCAGTGACGGATGACATCAACAGCGACTTATGTGGACCCACTGATGTTGTGACAATTACTTGGACTTCACTCGTGAATCGCAAATCCCCTCTGAATCTGGGATTATAAAACATAAAGCACAGTCAGAGTACGCAGTGTGTATTTATCTTACATTAAATAGTCAGGAAGTTCATCTGCTGAGGTTCGATTGACAGGTGTTTTCTCTCCCTCATGGGCTGCAGATAGGAAAAACACACACACGCACACGCAGTGAAGAAAAAAAGGTTAAAGCAATCCACCAATGCAAATGCGATAATGTGCCCATCATATCAAGGCTGATGGAATCATTTATCGCTGCCTCCGATAACAGATCTGATCCAAGGCAAGCAGTCACGTCAGCAGCTCAGAGTGGGAGGCAATGCTGCCTGCTGACTCGCTCGACCGTAGGTCACCCAGCTGTTTCGCAGTCAATCATCAACAGACTGGAGCGAGGAGTGAGGACTGCAGCGCTGAGGGAAAGTGTTGCAGTCCTAACAACACTCACTGCTCTTTCAAAATGAAAATACATGAGTGCCTCTTTGTGGGCTTCCAGCAGCAACTATAACTACATTTTTGGAGTTATACTTTTCTAAATAAGAGGATAATGTCCTGGCTCGAACAAATAATCCAAAACAGATTCATGACAACACAATGGGATACAAGAAGTGTGACGAAACCTTAGAGAGAAGACAGTTTAATGGTTTTATGGCCTTTTTACCTTTGAGATTTTCTTGGTTCTGCTTCAGGTCCGGACTGGTCTCAATCCAGTCAGGTTTTAAGCGCTCTCGTTCCTTGTCTTTGTGCTTTTTGGACCTCTTCTTTTTGTGTTGGCCATTGGGGAACTGCTGGTCAGTGCAAATGGATGAGTCGGTGTGTGGGAGCTTGGAGCTGGGTGGAGTAGGGGCTGGCTCCGTCCTCTCCACTTTGGGAGTAGTAGAAGTCCCACTGAGTTTGTGCGGCGAGTACAGACGATTTGGACTCCCCTGGTGATTGTTGGTTTTGTCAAACTCCAGTTTGATCTGCACGCCGGAGTTTCCATGACCGGAGGAGCTACGAGTCCCATTAGTGCCATAATCTCCATAAGAGGGCGACTGCAGAGGCAAACACTGGTCTAATAGTCTTTGTTTTTTGGGGGTCTGAACGTTGGATGGGTCTGAGGGCAATGGGCGTTTCTAGGATGGAAACAAAGAACATAGTAAATGATCTGCTCTGACATACTAAAGTTCCATGAGCTGTGCCAAACAGCCTGTAGCATGAGCACAAGTATTTACTCTAAAGAGGTGGCTTGGCATTTTCGGAAATATGTTATTTGCTGCGAGTTAGATTCTCAATTCTCATCTCTGATATGAAGCTTTCACCAGCAGCCGTTTAGCTTAGCTTAGCATAAACGCAGGATTAAAAAAGCTGCAGCTAGCCTTGCTCTGTCCACCGCTAACAACAGCTCACATATTGACATGTTTGTCTAGTTTGTATAATCCAAGGTTTTAAAAATGTTTTTATTTTTTCTGTGAATTAAAAGTACTATCTAGGAGCTCTCATTATTTCCACTAAGGAGGTCATGTTTTCAATCAGTTTGTTTGTCGGCAGGATTACACAAAAACTACTAGACAGATCCACACAAAAGTTGGATGGAGGATGGGTAGCAGCCCAGAATAGACCCCCTTACATTTTGGTGTTGATCCGGATAAACAGACAGACCCACTAATCTTTTTTCAATTTCTTTAACATTGCGATTTTTGACATTCATTGGTTTTCTCAGGGAATAATGCATGAAGTTTTTTATGTGGCTGGTCTCTATGAGTGCGTACAAAAGGGAACTTTTGGGCCTTGGTGGAGGTTTGTGCTCTACTGATTTCAAGTTACTAATTGTTTTTCATAATCTGAGCATGTGGGGCTCTCTGGGCACCACTTAATTAGATGCGATATTGACTCAGAGGGCTATGGTGCAATGATAAAACGATAAGCAATGCATCCTGATATATTAAAACATTAGATTTTTACTATTATTACTATTTCTGATGACTATAATTAAAATTAATTAGAAGATTAATATAATTCCATTGTCTTTGCTTTGGCTCAGTCTTCCCCACCAAAACTGAAGAAGTAGCCGAGCTACAACATGAACACGACGCAAATGCTTATTTAATCATAGCCAGGTCTCATAACATTTATACAGGAAATCATAATGTCTTCTCTTCATCAAGACATGATCTTTCAAGAGAGAATCACAATGCTTGTCTTAAAATCCAATAAAACACAACTGGTGTTTGTTTTTGGCCCATGGCTGACCCTTAAGTTGAAGTTTCGGCCCAAGGGAAAAAAGTCAAGTCAAAACAGTAAAGATTTTACTACCAGTTATGTGCCAGAGGATTTCTTGACAGGGACCAGTACATTTATCTTTCTCTGTTAGTTGTTGACAACTTTAGAGTCAGTGTGCCGTGAAACCTTTTAAACCAACCTAACCAGCTCCAGCCACTGTACAAACCGCATTCACCGCACAAGACATTAGAGTCCATCTTTTTTGACCCGCAATAAGAGCGTAAATAAGCATTTTCCAAAACTTTTCCAAACTTTATTCCTTTCCTTTAATCAAGTATATACTCAGAAGCAACTCGCTGTTATTACCAAACGTACAGCTGTCATATCATAATTCCAGTAAAGAGGACATACCCTGGCTCTCCTTATTCTGAAGAAAGAGGAAGTAGAGGAAAATGGAATTCCCTGAAGATGAATAATTACCGTGGAGAGATTCTTGGCAGGACTGAGTTGAGAAGGAGAGTCCCCGGGAGTTTTGTGGAATGAATGGTTGGACTGGGGACTCTTCAACTGGCTACCGTGGATTGGCTGAAGTTTCCTGCAAGAAAAGATGGAAGAACACACGGCACCTTCAGTCGGACAGTAACTGCGAGGTAAATGGCCCGAAAAAGCTAAACAGGAAGAGGCAGTACGTAGGTAATAAAAGCCTTCAGCGGCAGATTTATGAGAAAGTGGATGAGCAATTATCATTTATTATGACACGCAGGGAGAAAAGACGGCGACGGCGGCGGAGGAAATAATCACTGACATTACAAAACTGTCAGTCTTTTTTTTTCTTTTTCTTTTTACTTCGATCAAAGCTTTCTGCATGTTTATGTGGAACTTTTTGTGTCTCTGGCGATGCAGTCGACAGGAGGCAACCACAAAGACTAAACAGAGTCCAGTGAGCAGAACAATAGCAGCAGATTTCACCTCCTGTAGGACCAAACCCTCTTCTCTGTTAATCTGCTTCCTACAGCTCCTTCCTCAAACAGACGCCACAACAAGTCACACCCCCCCAGGAGGATTCATGAAACCCTCTTGAACCACACGGTCAGTGTTCTTGCAGTTCAGGCGCATTAAACAACTAATATTTTAATGACAGTAAATAAGAAGAACCTACTCCGAGAAATGAATCAACCGGAGGAAACAAATCTGGGAGTTTGCTGTGTTTACAGGCTATCACAGTTTTATCACACTTGGCGAACAATTTGATGACTACAATTGTGAGCTTTTTACACTTAGCAGGGGTGGTGAACAGAGGGGGGTTGTGCAATCAGCCAACATGACTTGCGCTTTTTCCAAAAATGCTCATGAAGCACATGGCCCGCATGTTTACTGGCAGGCAGAGAACGTACGGGGGGGAGGAAGCTCGCCCTGAAAAAGCTCAGCCTTGCTCTTCCATGCTAATGCCATTTGGCAACTCAGCGCACGGAATATTTTCCTCGTCTTTGATGTGTCCATTAAGGGGATTCATCAGTGCGGAGAAATAGTCATTTAGAAGCGCCCCTTTTCAGCGTGATCACAGCAGACTTCTGCATTAATTCAGTGGCCTTTCTGTATCAACGCCAGCACTGTCAAAACGCATCCATCCCCCAGTCTTTTCTGCATTATCTAGGTAGAAACGGGCCTCTTAAGGTCTGAAAGAACTTTAAAGCAACAGTTTTGACAATTGGGGAAATGTGCCGTTTGCTTTTCTGCGTCGATGGAGACAAAAAAGATGAATTCCAGTCCCATGTTTGTACGGTAGATATAGAGCTACAGCATGAGGATGATTAGCTTATCTTAGCTTAGTTTAGCGCAAAGACTGAATTCAAGCGGAACAGCACGCTGACTCTGTCCAAAGGCAACAAATACCTCTGCCAACACCTCTAAAACTTGGTTCTTTGGGAGGATCTGACATATTAATTTGTGATCTGTAGAGGTGCTAGTAGGTGGATTACCTGTTACTACCTGTCTCCAGTCTTTATTGTTAAACTAAGCTCACTGGCTCCTGATGACAGCTCATTACTTTAATGAAGCAAACGCTAATTTTTGATAATGTCAATTTTGGTTTGTCAACTAAATGCAGCTACGCTGAGCCCAAGAACAGTTTCCCTGAGGGGACAATAAAGTGCATTGCATATTGAATCCCATTGTATTGCATCATATCATATGGCACTGCATGGCACTGCAATTCAGTTAGCTGTCGAACACCAAAGTCACACAGTTACACAAAGTTACTGCTGGAGGAAACAGTGGAGCAGCACCTCCGTGTTCTACGAGGTAAAATTACAGTTTGTTTTCAGTGCACTCTGGTGGCTCTGAAAAGAACTGGGTAACGGCTGTTTCTGCTTCAACAAAACGATCTACACATCAAAGCCCGTCAATGGCTAAATCAAGCACCTTTAGTCAACATACTTCGATGGGCGCATTTGCCGCTGAGGATCATGCTGCAGTCATTGTGGCTTGTTTTTTGAGACTGAGCCCAGGTTTAAAAATACCGTTATTTTTGCTTGAACACCCACCTGATCAGGAGCCTATGGATGAGTTGCTTCTCCTCTTCTAGATATCCAGGCCAGTCTCTCTGCACGTGTCTGTAGAGCTCATCCTTGAGAGAGTAACTGTGGTCTTTAGGGTTTAGTTTACCAACCTGAAAAACAGACGGTTCCTAATGTGAATAAATCAACAGACAGGGGACAGATTATAACAGGAAAACTGGCCTTCTGAGGTCATAAAACCACTGAACTGTGTCAACCTGCCGTGCCGTAACTCCACCTTATATTTAAATAAAACAAGACCTTTCTTCGGAGGATTGTTTCTGCAGTAAACAGTTTAAACCCTGCCCTTATACTACTTAATCCTGCTGATACAAATCTAGGCAAACCAACCACTTTCAATTTTGAAAGTAGTCAGAGCCCAGCTGGAGACACCCCACCCCTCTCCTGTCAAAACACAATCTTCTCCTCCAAAGATAATTAAAGCACAGCCCTAATTACAGCTACCAGCAGCGGCACAGGCTCCACTTGACGACTACAGTGGGACACTCAAACATTGTGAACACAGGAAATAAGCCTGAAATAAACTTACTGACAGCACCTTTTGTAGAGCTCAGTGTTTTAGCTGTGCAGCAGCTCTCCGTTCATTAGTATCATTAGCAAACAAGTTGGGGAATAATATATGTTTAAATCAGCTGAAACATTAACTTTGTTTGTATTTTCTTCTCCATTTTGCATCTTTCACCATCAGTCGACAATGTGCCAGATGTCTTACCTCATCCAATACTGAGGTCAGGTCAGTCTTGTCCTTTGGACTGGCTCGCTCCCTCTCCAACCACAGTAGCAGCTCGGGTTTCCTGTAGGGCTTTAAGGCCAGTAGATGAATGATGCGATCCCTCAAGGGCCGGTGAGCCACAGGGCTGGCAACCAGGCTCCTCTTGTTGCTGGGGGAGTGCTTGTTGCTGCTATCTGAGCCTGATACCAGAGCCTGCTTCCTCTGGACCTTCACGTACTTACCTGAGATCAAAACAAAGGGACACACAGCAGAGTCTCAACGTGACGTTTCCACAGTCAATTGAATCGAAAAGTTATCACAGCAGAAAATCTCAACCTGTGTCTGAATGGCCACACAATCGCACAAAACTAGAGGGGAGCGAGGAGATTATAACTGATCTGATAACAGCGTTCACATACGTTGACAGTATCGTGTAATAGCGCAGCCAACATGTCATCCCTAATCCAGTCCTCGGGCCAGTTATACAAATCACACCCTAAGTTTGAAAGAGACCTCTGCACACAAGAGACAACCTCATGCATTTGATCTTCATTATCTCTCCATTGTCATGCAATCTGCTTTATGCACGCTCAAACGATACTGAATGTGCAAGTACATTCAGCCCAATCTGAAAAGGCGATTTACACACCATAAAAACAGAAAAAAGTGGAAAACAGTGAAAGGGGGGGGTTGAGAAGTAGGGTCAACCTACTGCTGAGTAAACAGAGGAGCATGGAAACTGAAGTGACTAACACAGAGAGGCCCTTTCTTCCTGTTGCAGTACTAATTCAGTTGGACCCGGTCAGGCAGTGCTTATAGATATCTGCAGACCGTAATCTCATTACAACATTAAGCCATACTTTGGAGGTTTCTATAGGTCAAAGGCTAACGGTGCCTCCAGAGGGACGACAGGGTAGAAGTATCATGTGCGTTCAGTGATAGCATTCAAACTGAAGATATTTACAAGTTCTGTAGTTGGATATGTTCTAATGATAATATAAGCAACATTCACAGCAGCATCACTTGTACAATACAATTGGAGTCGCTTTAAATCTACTATGCAAAACACAACATTCGTGCAGTAACTTGTTTCAACAATTACCTTAAACCATGCCATGAGGATTTTAGGCAAATTTCCTCCTCGCACTGAAACAACCTGCACTGCCACTTTTCAGACAAGCAGCGACTAGACGCGTTGTTTGACGGTAATAAATTTAAAGAAAGCTCGAGGGGAGTTTTCAAGACTCGCATGCCAGTTTCCCCCATAATGACAGTGATGTATCTGTTCGGATAACTAGCGTGCTTTTACAGTGTTGTGGGCGTTTTTATGAGCAATGACCAGACACTAAACATAAACCAAATCTGCAACAGTGCATCGTTTACAGAGCAAAGTCATTATAAATGCTCAAGTGGGCGAATCATGACTTCGAAACGTATTGAACTGAATTTAAAAAATGCTTTTCCGAGGTGTGCACACATTTCCGCTGCCTTATTCTTCTGCCTGAGCTTTAAATCATACATTATTATGTGAACTCTGGACATTTCTTTTACTCTGAAACCTGCAATTGGGAGTTTGTATATGGACATTCTTTCCGATGAGTGTAGCATTACTGTACCATAAAAAGACAGTCGGTCACCACTAAACAGCTGTGTGCTCTCCACTGCATATGGCTCATAAGTTGATCCATAACTCATATATTTTATTTCTTTCTGGTGTCCACAGGAAGAGAAGCAAAGTTATGAGATATATTTTGTAACTGCATGTTTCCAACAAGGATCTCTTTATTAGACGGGTGCATGCGCTCTGAGAGACTTTATCTGCAGCGAAGCATGATACATAATGTTTAGGAGCCAGTTTGAACGACTGGCTTCCACAGCAATTACCCTAAATATCACGTTGTAGCCTTCGTCTTCACAGTGCCTTCCCCATTCATAAAACATAATCGACACGAGCAGGTAAATTCACACAGGTCCTCCTAATGTCACGAGGCCTCAAGGCTAGATCGTTTATAAAGTTGAAGCGCGGTCAATTTAGTCGACAATTACTCCAAAGCCATGACAGAGAGGCAGTGAATAAGAAAATTAATTGCAAGAAAATAGATCCTTCATGTCGGGCCCAGATCACTCCAGGTTAAGGGTGACCTCTTCTTCAGATGATGTGTTTTATCAAATGGAAATAAATTAAATTCCAGTTAGTGTAATTACATTTTAGGCAAAACTTCATCAGCATGAGACTTGTTAGCACATACTTCTGGCAAACTCAATCACATTAATGGTGCTGGCAGGCGAGTTGGCACTCTGCCTGAGCAATCTGGTCAAAATGAAAGGGAAAATTACAAGAAAGAGCGGCATCCCTCTCGCATGAATAATTGCAACGCAGCGCTTTGATCAATTATGTGATAACTTCCACACCATATGGCAATTATCAGCAGGATGAAATGGTGAGAAGCGCTGGTTCAGAAGCTTTCCGGGAACATAAAAACTCTCCGGTTATCTGTCCTTGATCCCTACGTGCTTGAATGCTGCCACGACGCAGGCTGGAGGATACAACAGAATGTGGATACAGCTATTAGGCAAAGGCTTACTTGGCCCCGGCTTGATCTCAATCGCTGAGCGGCTCCAGATGTCCTTCTCCACCTGAGACATGCGCTCGCGGGTTGTCTGGTACGAGTCATCCGTCGCACAAACTGTGATCTTGTCCTGAATGCTGCCCTGGCCCTCCAGGTGATCCCTGCCCTCCCTTTGAGAAAGTGAAACAAGAAGAGAGAGAAGATTTAAGGGTTTAAGCTTACAAATTCTCTGGCTCGCCTCAATTAACTGGCAGTCTGTCAAACACAAGTATTAGAGATTCTTGCTGTAATACAAACTGGTTTCTTTGACTTGTCCGCATGCATTTCCACTCCTGTGTTAAAAGGCATCAGTTTTAAAGACTAAATGACTGAAGTACAAATAAAGCAGCTCTAATCTAAAGCTTTAATCAACCCTTTGACCCTGCATAACCCCAAACACTACCTCTCTGTTCTCACTTGTGACGCAACTGACCTCGAAGGTGTGACTAGTAATGATGGCCTTCGGGGGTTTTTGTTGTCTTGTTCGAAGGCAGACTGACAGTCGTACTGACTGTTGTTGTAGGACTGAAGAGGGAGGCCACTGTCTGGTAAGGCCCCGCGGACTCACTCTGACACTGAATTTACTACCAATTCCTTTTGTGGTCGACTGTGGAAAGAGTTATGCGTGCTGCTTACCCTGAGACATACTGGTGAATGCAGTCAAAGCTGGACTGAGGTTTGTCTTTGCTGTCGCTGGACAGGTAGAACGTGAAGACTCTGAATCCATCAGGGGATTCGGGGGTCGGCGCCGGGATCTTTACGTACTGCAGAGACAAATGTAAAACAAAAAACAATCAGTATCAAATCGTTCAAAAACACTGAGAAATTTATAACAAGAAGGTACAAATCACTGACTCATGATTGACTAAACAATGGCTTGTGATGGTTGAACGCACAAATTAATGGAGGATCCACCAAGATTTCCTGTCATCTGATATGCCCCAAGTGAAGCTGAATTTTGGTTACATAAAGTGTTATGTGGTGTGCGAGCTCAGAGAGACGCCGTCCTGACCAGAGGCCACTGTGCAAGACGGCACTTCAACACTGGTAAGCCTGAAATCACATATATTTTTAGCAAGACATCGGGCCATTATGCGGTTGTGTTCGCAGGCGACTGAACCAGGTAAGCCGAAAAACATTATCTTTCTAGAACTCTGGCCAAGTGATTTTCATGCCGAAACCTAACCAGACCTGAAGCGCAGCGTAGTCAACATACTGAAAATAAAGAAACGTTTCCTCTGGCGATGGGGTTGTTCAGAGATACAAAGCAAACACATGAGTCTGAAAGTTCTATGTGACTGGAATCATTTATGAATCAGGTAATTTTGGCAGTAAATCAATCAATGATATATTAGGTGTGAACGTATCACATAAAGTCATAGTAAGTTGATCTATTGTTAATGTTTGCAACAGGTATTCAGGTAATCAAAAAGCCAAGTTCATTTTGAGCCTTTCACAGTTACAGTGCTCTGCAGCACACACGAGCGACATGGGAGTTGTTTGTGCGTGTCTGTTAGCATTACTAATTTGAGTGGTGAGTTATGCAATAAGCAGTTTTATCTCTCCCAGATGCAGCCTGATCAGATTTAATATAATCTGAAAGTGGAAAAACACGGGATAAAGTAAAACAACAAAAGCAGCTTCTTTTTTTTTTTTTTTTAAATCGAAAGAGATTGGAGCAATCTGTGAGTCGCTGTTTTTTGTGACCTAAATAATCTCCCACTTGGGCCAATCACAGTGGCCACACGGCACCTCCCAGGTCAGGGATGATGACCTGCAGTCAGTCATGGGAGGAGCCTGTCTGAAAGGCAAAACACAACAATAGTACAGCGGACAGCTTTCTCACTTAGACGATAACCTCTTCTGTCACAGACTGTCCACGCGGCACACAAGCCAGCGGGGTGAGGTCCATCTCCGTCAGGAAAAAAAAACCTGTTACATAAAATGACCCAAAAACCCACTTCCTCTAAGAGGACAGTTCAACATAGAAAGTCATTAACCAACAGGTAATATGACCTTTAAAACACATTTGGCAGAGACGCTCTTCTGCACCGCCTGCAGCTGTGTTTCAGCCTGAAAACGGCCAGTTTAGTGCTTTTGTTGATTGAATGTCCTAGATTCAACAGGAGCCAGATGATTACCAACCATCCTTCACAGGCATGAATACGTGCTTGCTGATGAGTTGCACTCAATGTGAGATGGCTGCAGCAGCTCAAATATTTCCTCTCCGTTGCTTCTTTTTTTGCAGCAGACCTCGCGGTACCACCTCGGGCCAAAGCACACAGGCGCTTTTCTAACTGCGGGTCTCAAGAAAAACAAACGTCAGTCAGCTGGACTTGAAGCCGCCTCTTTAGTTATCAGTCGCAAGTGATTGATTATAAGCTGACTGGCTGTGAGCACAGTGTCCCTGGCAGATGTGGCAGGCAGGACTATAGCTGTCACAAATGCCCAGTCATGCAGCAAAGCCATAAGCAGTTTTTTTTTCTTTTTTTTGCAGCACGGAGCCAATGAACAGCTCCTCTCCTCGACACCCCTCCTCCTCCTCTTCTAAAACCCAACGCATGCCATTCACCCTACCCCCATCAGCCTCCAGCTTTCCCTCATGTGCACAAGCCCACCCATGTCAACACAAAAACGCAAAGCAGCACACAAGGCCATGGACACTTGAGACACACAGCTGACCATTAATTCTGACCTATTTATGTCTGACCGTTCACATGAAGTGGTAAAGCGCAGCCCCGCATATGTCCGCTTTAGGTTTTTTTTTTCTTTTTTACGCTAATTAAGGACGATCAACCGAAAAAGCATCAAAGTGAGCGGGGGACAAGAGGCGAGCTGTGTCCTCAGGAGCTATTACTTAAAGAAAGTAAAGTAGTAGCCGCCTCGACCAAAATTAGAAGCAACAAGTCACTTAAACTGGGTCATTGAAGTAGAGAAAGCATGCACGAAGAACTGCGCTAGAATTCTTTTTTTTTTTATAATAAGAGCGCTGCGGAACAAAAGACAGCTCGAGATAAGATGAGAGCGCACATTTACGCACATTTAGCATCGCAATAGTGCCACCACGTCGCCTCTTTCAGTCGATGGCAGCAGCATGAGCCCCCTCCAGCCATGCATTAGATTTGCCTGTCACCCCCATCCATGCCACCGTGCACACTTCACATTCTAATTCTAATCAATGTCACTCAGGTCAGACTGTTCAGGGGTTGCCCCCGTTTTATTCACAGCTTCCTTCTCAAGCTTCATAACCATATGTCATTTAACCCATTAGTTCCCAGTTCCTGACTCGTAAAGCAGAGGCCTGTCTGGGCTTAACCCCGTATGTGCAGCACGAAACAAAACAACGTCAAGACGATGCTTATACGCTTTCTTGCTTAACAGTTAGTTTAAGGGGCTCTGTGTAACAATTTGTTGCAATTTGCAGTAATCAATTTTTTATTGGCTATATGAGAGCAGATTGACATGAAATATGAAAACTTCCCCGTCTCTATAATAAAGTCTGTGGACGATTTGTTTAAGTTGTTTAATGCTGTTGGACTGTGGATTTCTTTGTGAGGTACTCGCCAGAGTCGTCCCTTAATAATGCCAATTGTAGCTGCTGTTAGCTAGTTAGCTCAGTTAGCCATGCTGCTAGTGGTTCAAGCTGGGATCTCGGAGCAACAGGGAGGTTTTTACATCGCTAGCACAGGAGCATATTGCAACAATCAATATATTGTTGTTATGTGGTCTCCATTTGTTTGGTGGTGGTGGAACACTGAGGATTCACAGGGTGCTTTTCATGAGGCGCTCTCCATACTCTGCTGTTATTACTGCCTATGCTTTCTACCTTCAGCACTTCTGGAAATAACATGTTGACAATCGCATCACCCGGTCAGATGAACACATTTTCTACTGCATACCAAAGACAAGAAGAACCAACTCGACAACTTTGCTGTAGTCTGAACAACCAGACGTTTACAGATGGCGTCTATAGAAAACACTGATCATTGCAGCCAATTTATGCAGAGTGGCCTTTTTCATCATCCTCCCACCCAGACTGATGAAATTAACTTGAGGTGTATCAGGGACACCACTTGACCCAACAGTTTTGTGGACCTGAATTTGCTGTCAGTCAAGTAGTAGGTGTAGATTTACATAGAGACGCTGAGTCACAGACCTCTCCATAGGGAGATTTGGTCTGATCCCCCGAGGCCGTGTGTGTGTGTGTTGTCGTTTTGTCTTTTTTAAGGCAGTGGAAGCCCCACACTCCCACCGGGCCACATGATGCAGGGAGTCAGGTCAAATATTTAGCAGACGCTTTAGGCCCCGTGTCAACAGAGAGGAGCGATTATCAGTCAGAATGGTCAGAGTCACCACGTACGATAACAAACAAACAAAGATAAATAGAAAGTATACTGAATCATCTCTGTAAATGTGAGCAACATGGCTAATGAGTCACAATAAATACAAATAGGAAAAAAAAGTTCTTAAATAGACAAATAGAGTTCATAGTAAAATACAAGTGCGGTCCTCTCAGGTCTGGTGAGTCGGTGAGACTTCATGCATGTCTTTGAGGACTGTGACAGAAATTAATACAAACTTTATCTAATTTCTGCCGCAAGGGATCTTTTTATATAAATGATAAGAGAAGATGGAGTTTGATGACGTTGTGAAGTAGTGTGGAATCATGGGAGTGGTTGTCTTCATTATTATACCAGCTGTAAGCAATATCTTTTGTGTTGTGAAGTGTTAAATAGTTCTGTATTCCAGCAGTAATCACTGTTATAGAGTGTTTGGGTAGTAACCCATGTTTCCCCTCTTGCCCGTACAGATAAAGAGAATATACATTTTCTGGTATCTTTGCCCACTTTGTCCAATCAGGACAGAGAACTCCATAAAGAGGCAGTCCTGTCTGCTCATCTAAAACGACCACAACGCTTACAGCAACAACATTGTTGCTGAGTTTCTTAATGAGGTTCATGGACGATGTAGCGCATTAAAGTTTTATTCACATCACATGAAGCCACGTTTATTCATGTTATGCCATTTAATAATAATGATATAGCTGCAAGTATTGTTAGCCAGCCCAATGCTAACTACTAAGCAACCTGGCAGACTTTGTTTCTCACTTGCTAAAGAAGTTTGAAAGGAAGTCGCTTTCCCGACATTTTAATGCGGAAATGTTACATATTATTCCTTAAGTGCATTTTTTTAACAGTTCAATGTTATGCTTCCATTCAGTATTTGCATCCAGATCAATACATGATTGTAAATGCACATAAACAACTCTGGTACTCTGGGGCAGAATTGAGACATACGTTATTATTAATAAGCTGAATGCTGCTCCTAAGAAATATTCTCAAAACAACAGACTTGCTCAAGATTTTTTATTTCAGAATATTGTGCCACTGTTATAATTAAGATATTTGTTGAAATTGATGTTTTCTGATGCATGATTTCCTCTTCCTGCAGTGGCAGCTATTAAATCAGCAGTATTTTGTCCACATCGGAACGAGGGAAAGAATTAATTTAATTGCTCATGCTCCGTATTATTCTAATGATGATTGCGTGAGTCCTTAATCTGATGATTAATTAATCAGAGAAAAGCTTAATGTGGTATTATTGTCATTAGAGGGTCCTATTAACATGGGTCAGTTTAATAAAATTCAACCGCTTCACAGAAGCAGTTGAGGGCTGCGTGCTGTTATGCCGCACGTCATGACAATGCGAGTCAAGTTTAGCCGTTGGACAGTTTGAGCAACCAAATGGCATCAGAACGACAATCCTTAGCACCTTGTCAGTGCAGCCCCCCATGGAGCGGACAGGCTGATACAATAACTGCCTCTGTGGCCACGACCCAGCCACATCTGCTACTTCAGGGCCTGTGTGTTTGGAGATGTCAAATACTTTCAAGCTGTTATAAGGTGTGAACTGGACTGGAACAGAAAATCTTGGCAGGGGGCTCAGCAGTTCAGCGAGGACAAAGGACACCGTTGGTGATGTCCTTGTTAAACTTCATCTTTAACTCCCCGAGCATGTTTGAACGGCTCATCTTTGATGGGGTTAAACAGAGTTCTTAACCCTGCCATTTGGTGAGGAAAGAAAAAAAAAAAATGGCTTCACTAAAGAAATCTGCTCCCCGCTCAGTGCTGAGCCTTTTGCAAGCCAAACATCTGCAGGGAAAGATGAGAGGATAGTTTTCTCTCCGTGTCTTTTCTTTTCTTTGCTCTGCAGACGAAAACGAGAAGGAAAGGTTCCCGGCTCTGGTATTTGGCATGGCAACACTGAGATGGGTGCAGGCGCATGGATATGTGATTTACTCTGAAGTCTTTGCCTCCTGCCCCTGTCTGTACTGACACTAGTTACCATTGTCTTCTCATCTGAGCCTACTCAGCCATAGCTGCTCTGCGAGCTGCCCGTCTTTTGTTCTAGCGTCTTCCCCCACAAAGCTGAGTGCAATGGGCTGTCGGCCCGCCTGGATTATTCATGAACAGCGGGGACGTGTGGCTGTGTGTTGTTGGAGGGTAAAGGGAGGGATTGGGGGTTTGGGTGTGTATGGGGGGTGGGGGGGGGTGGACTATGGCTCCCAGTAGAGCCAGTGCATAAGGGGATGGCCCTAAATAGTCTTCCTTTAGGAATGTGCCAAGCAACTCAGCAGAGAAGAGGGGGATGGATCCTGTTATGGAAACAAGTGTATTTGTCCTTATTTCCTCTTTATTTAGCTGAAACGCATCGTGTAATGGACTCCACAAGTTGAAGAAAAGACTCGACTGTCAGCCGTGTTTCCTGTCACAAGCAGTCAGGCAAGTGTACTGATGCCGACAAACTGCGCCTCGCAGAAAACGCAGGGTCACATTAATTATTCGTACCCACTGTCCCTAAGCTTTGTACAGTGCGATCAACAATTCCACTGTGACTCATTTGTTTAAAACAGAAACAAACGTGTGACATCACCTCTTATGGTCTCAGTCGTGCTTTTTAGTGAGCCAGGGTGGATGTGGTGGTTCCTGTGCTCGAGGATCTATTCATTGAAGGGGGGTTGGTAGAGACAGGAAAGCAGAGGAAGGAGGGGTGGGGACTGAGGGGAGCTAGTGTGGGGATATGGGGATGGGCAACTGTCGAGCATCCCCCAAAGGTACGGCCTGTTATGCCAAGCAGAATCAGTCTTTTTTTTCCAAGGAGCTGGAGCTAATCTGTCAACCTCGACAAACACTCTCCGTCTCCCCCACCCCCGACATCCCCACTTGCAACCCCCCCCCCATTCACTGTAGGTGCCATCCTCTGGAGAGATGGAGATGTTTTTAAGTGTCCCCTTTATTCCAAATATGTAAACTAGAACCACATTAAAAAGAAAACAACAATTAGAAACACTCTTTGTCTTTTTTCTGTAAATGGGTTCCCCCCTGCCTAATTTGCATTAACTGGAGATGGTTTGGAAGTTAGGAAATTCCCTTTACGCGCCGGTTATTAGACCTCGGACTGATACCCGTAATGTGTTTCCCTTGTCGATTCTTAGCTGTTTCACTGGACCAATCCCACAAAAACCACTTGGAGCGTTGCACTATAGTCCCATTACTGGACTTTTCTCTCCACGCAAGCAAGGCATTCTGTAATCCTTTAACAATTCACAGATTGTGCACTGGAAACTATGTCCAAACCTGATTAACTCGCAGGGAAACCTCAAACCGAACTCACAGAGCTCACAATAAGATAAATCTGGTGAGAAATACTCCATAAACCTGCTAAAGCTCTCTGTCTTCAGGCGAAACAACAGCTCTCTGGTGCTGCTCTCGAGCTTTAAAGACTCGTCGCTACTGTAAACACAAACACTGCACGTGCGCACTCGCAGTGTTTGTGTTGCTCATTTCCTGTTGTGCTGCATTTTTAAAGCGGAGGAAGAAAAAAATGTTTGTGATGAGGCTCCGCAGAGGCCGGCGAGGACGCCGTCTGAAGTGCGTTCATTATTCTCTACTCTTCTTATGTCTATTTTTACAATACCAAAGGGACTTGCTGGATGACTCGATTGTAGGTCAGTTAAATGGCAACTTCTTTATAATAAGCTAAATATTTATAGATCCTAATGATTCTTGATTCAAACATGAAATAATAAGCACAATAAGCAAATAAGCACACATAATTCTCATAAAAGATGTATGAGGTTTCGCGGATGCCGTGTTAGTGTTTTGATAACAGCAGGAAAATGTAGTTGATACACACTGTCTTCCTGATTGGACTCAGATCGTCGAGGGGCTCATCTATTTTTACTGAGCAATAGTTCAGTTCCATATATAAACCATCCATTTTTAGTAAATCAGCTACACAGGTCAGTGGCAAAATGTCCTGGGAAGTCGGTGAGCACACAGAAGCGCCCACTGCCCAAACATTTATCCAGGCCTTAAACGTCACATAATCTGTTGCGTTTATCAGTAAAGCAGCATCTCCCTGCCCCCGTTCAATTTATCTCTGTGCAGGGGTCCAGACTGCCACCATTTAGGCACATTTTGACGCCATTTCTGGAGAAAGTGCGACTACATTTAAGAAGGTGCACCAGGGTGACTTTCAAATGTATAGGTTCCCTGTGATTTTGACATTAAATAATCACTGTATAGTATGTAAAGAGTAGCATTACCGCAGGTAGTTTTATGCCATGGCTAAACGACAACAACATGACAATAAATTGCACATTTTGCCTTGTATCCCCAAGAGGAAGAGGAAAACTTTTACTATTTATCATCAGTCAAATAGTTTATATGGACAAAATACAAATGTGTTGCACTGAATGTCCATTGGTGTGGTGGTGCTCCCACATTTTGTGCTGTAAGGAGCTCCTTTTTCAGTAAAGGGCACCGTTTCCACTTAGAATAAGTTGGTCTGGAGCCCAGCTATGCCAGGGCTGCAGTCTACAATTGTGGATTCATCTGTGGATTATTTTGTCTTGATTTGTTGTTTTGTCTATAAAAATGTTAAAGAAATAACGTCATCAAATGTCAACCCAAAGATCTTCAATTCACTGTCGCAGTGAAGTAAAGAACCAGAAAATATTCACAATGACGAAGTTGCACATTTTCACTTTTCCCTTCAAACTGATCAATCAACGGTCAAAATAGTTGGCAGTTAATGTAATAGTTGTTATGGCAATATCTTACAGTTGTTCACACTGAATCTTCCCTTTGAGTCTTTACTAACAACCAATCAAACAGTATTTAAATTTCCCCTCAGAGTTTCTCTCACTGAGGGGTTTCCCAGGCTGACAGTTACATATTTAGTCCTAACGGTCCCGGATTAGCTCAGAATGTAAATAAACAGCAAACATGGCGCCACAACAAGTACACCCATCTCTGTATGTGTTTGAATGTATTTTTTCTAATTCTGACAAATTCAAGTTTTTATTTCCCTCGAGTCAGACCGCCTGCTGTTCAGTTTGTGCTATTGATTTTTTGATCTTTTACAGCACTCTTGTAACCATAAAACACTGCCGCGGTCGCCATGGCATCCTGCAGAATCCCTTGTTTGATGCCGAAGAACACAATAATGATAGAGGGAGCTAACTCTCAAAAAGTCCTCTTTTTAACTGCAGGATCTCATGAGGCCTGTTCCTAAAATATACTGTATGATCCAAAGATCCTAAGGCCAACTGCCTCTGCATAAACACTGTGCCTCAGACGAGCAGCGAACACAGAGACTTTTGCCTGGCTTAACACATCTGGATGAATAGAGCGGCGTGTGCCCTTTCAGAAACACGTGGGACAACTCTCCCTCTCACTGCTATGCCACTGGGAGAGGACGGCTCTCAAACCACATTCCTGTTATTGTTATTCTAATTAGCTTCCAGAAAAAAGGGGGGGGGGGAGAAAAAAAATGATGTGTGCATGCACACATACACACTCGCACACTGCAAAAGCTTATTTGCAGTGCGAGCGGGGAGGCGAAGCAAAGCGGCGTGGCGGCGGGGGGTAGAGTCAGAGCAGCCGTGTGTGAGATAGAGGCCCTGATGTCTCCCAAGAATTCAGCCAAGGCATGGGGTGAAATGGCAAAATAATCAAGAGGGCAGGCAGGAGGGAGCCCAGGGGAAGCTCAGCCTTCACACACAGTCGTCATGAGAATATCTTTAAGAGCGCCTCCACATTCCCCTCATCCCGACGCTGCTGCTGCCTTTATGTGACAGCTGTGCACATAAATACAGACAGGGCCATAAACAAAAAACAATTACTCTGGCGACTGCAATTCAACATTTATGAACTGCGGAGGAAATGAAAACGGATGTCACACCTGACACAGCACAACACCCGGGCGTTCAAATGTAATATTCAAATTTTACCACAAAAGTATTATTGCACCAGAACACTCGGCTGTAATCGGTGCTCTCTGGAAGTAGAGAGAAGGGAAGAGAAGTGTGCGCATTTATAAAAACAAGCACTGATAAAACACATTTCCTAATCGATATGCACCCTGCGGCATTGATCTAATAAATAAGAAGTTACACAGGCATTTGTTTCTTGCTAAATGGGAAATAGATCATGCCAACAAGCAGGCGCCGCTGCCAGCCCTGAAGGAAAATAAGCACTGGGATGTGAAATTCCAGGCCATGGGAACCCAGACCAGCTCTGAATATATTCCCTAATCCCTGCTGATTATTTCAAAGTAATCCAGAATCTAATTTCTTTTCAACCTCCAGCTTTAACAAAATGTGAGAAGAAAAAAAAGAGTGTCTACTATTTCTTTATGGTTGCATCACATCCTGCACCTTTTTAGATTTTCTTTCACTGCTCCAGATGCTCTCTATCGATCGGACCCATTCAGTTCACTTTCCACCCGCTATCATCCGGTTTTTAGGGTCCGTTCGTACATAATTTGGGTGCGTAAAAAGCAGAAGGTGAGGCAGATTCAAAAGCAGAATTATTTAGCGTAGGTTGTACGTTTCCCAGTGGCCTCAAACCTCGGGGAGCTCGTGTCTTTCGTCGCATGATTACAAGCTTGGCAAAGCAGTTTACAATAGTAGGGCTAAATGCTGCAGGGTCAGAGAGTAAGGCAGCCGAGAAAACCTCAGCGTGCTATTTCTCGATAGAGGCCTCGGCCCCTGATGCCGCCGAGCCCTGGAGTGAGGCCAGGGCAGTGATTTGAAGCATTCCTCTGGTTTTTGTGGCCCTGGAAGTGCCCTCTTTACAGGAAATGTGACATGAGCCGGCGCGGACAAAGATCAGAAAAGACGCAGCCAGGGCTTCTGTGATGGAGCTCTACAGCTGGCAACTGTCAGTGGACGCAGAGCTCCTCGCCCGCTGCCCGTGACCTCTCAGGGCCTCATGCTGCTTTTGAGGAAGGGGATGAGCTCGGCAGACCCTTATCCATCAAATAATAGTCAGGGAAGAGACCTAAATGCGGGATGCTGTAAACCTCCAGCATGGAGACACAGATACTGGTGATCCCCTCGGTCTGCTGGATGCCAGACTGCCATGTTCACCAACATCCTCCCCCCACTAACGGCTTAATCTGGCCTCCCCCACCACCACCACCACCACCACCAATGGTTGCAGCTACCTCATTAATGCCCAATCGTCCAGCTCGGGGACTATTGTCGGAGGGGGAGGGAGCTCCCGTGCTCGAATTCCGCAAAGCAATTTGAATATGTAATGTGCCAGCCGAGATATAATCACCAAATCCTATTCAGTGATTAAAGAACACTTAAATTGCACTCACTTAACATTTCTTCACAGAAAGACTCTCATGAGCAGGTTAATCTGCGGCTCGTTTTACAGATGTTTCGTGACATGTTTACATATATTATTTGTGATTTTGGACACATTATGGCCGCTGCCTGGATCGGGAGAAAAAAAATTCCGGCGCTCACGTGTCATTCCTGTATTTCGGATCTTTCATGTCTGCACACAGACAACAGGCATGGAGACACGGGGGCTCCCTGGGGTTCGCCAGCTCCCCTGCCTCCTCCCCCTCCCTGAACAAAGCCTCCCCAGTTGCGAGCCTGACCCAGTAACCTGGCTAGCAGCCTGGGGGTATAGCGCACCCTGTCTTAGGGCTTCCAGGACCCGTGTGAGCGCACAGGGCCAGCATTTGTGTACAGAGCAAAGTCACTTTCGTCAATGCAATCGGCTCTTGCGGGGATTAGAACAGCTCCTTTTAGACAGGGCCGATTGTGTGGTAAATGTGTAGTAGCCTAGCAGGCAGAGCCGGGCAGGGTGTAATAGCGGCCCGGCTAATCCAGCCGGACACAGGCATCTTTCTTTACGGACGCTTTGCAGGAATGCTCTCTTGCTTTCAGCGCCAAGTGTTTTGGTAGATTATGTACCTCGTCTCTGTATGTACATATACAGTGTAGGATGTCTGACACAACATAGTATAACTGAGCAAATTCATGACACAATCCCCTCAGGCTTTCGGCGCTCCGGTGCACTCAGAGCAGCCCATGTTCTCCTTGTTGATCACTGGAGAAATAAAAACGGTCCGAGGCAACGACTGAAATGAAATTCATCCCGACATTTGCAAAGTCACAAGGCCGACCTTCTTTTTGCGGATGCATGCATGTGCTTCTCGAAACTGCTTGAGAATGAAACAAGATGTGCGAGAGGAACTGTCACAAGTGCGCTCCACAGCAAATCAGAACTAATTAGAGCATTCAATTTCTGAGGCATTAGGGAGAGTATGCAAAACATCTTACCCCCTGGCTCCCCTTGAAGCAAATCGCTGGCTGATTTGATAGTGATGCCTGAGGAGAGAGACAGAGAGAGAGAGAGAGAGAGAGGGGAAAAAGAGGAAAGTGGTCAGGAATCGTGTTCATGTTTAATCTAACGGACAGCTCATACATTATGAGTGGAAATGTATTGCCATTGTTCCAGCCCGGCTCTGTGGATTTCTCTCGATAACGGCAATCCCGGCTTGATAACACAGGACTTCCCTCATTAAATGCCCAAGCGTTCCCCGCTTAATTACTGTCATATTTCTAAGTCATTAAGTCTCCGGTTCAGGGGCTTCTGGCCCTAATCTTCAGAGGAATGTGTGTGATTAATCGATCTGAAGCTTACGGAAAAACCCCTGCTACTGTCAATCAGTTTTCATGTTTTTCAGCTGGTTTTCCCCTCCAAATGATGACGCGTATAAACGCTGCAAAAGATCCCAGCAGACAAAAGACGAAGCTCCTTCTGAAACCAATTACATTTCCCTAAAAAGCTACTTTTCTGAGCCCACTCCGTGCTGTGGTTGTGGTGTAACCTCGCCGCTCTCCAAGACCACAGAGTACCTGGCTTAAGCTCCCCCGACATCACATTGTTTCTGTTCCCCCGCCCGCTGATAAAGAAATATTAAATCACAAGGAAATATCTTCCTCTGAGGCAACGTGATACATGGTTAATAGATGGAGACTATTATCTGTGAAGTACAGCTGTGCCGGTGATTGACAGCGCTCTTTATTTATTATTAATGGTTTTGGGAGACGTCTTCCCCGTTGAGGAGCATTGTTGTGATTTTTCTTCATCATCCGTTAGCTTTTTAATATTGAATGAAATAATAAATATTAAAGCGCAAAAGTGTTTGTTACACATTCCAAACACAGCCACGGGGTGAAATCACACCCGCTTACTTTAAGATCTGAATTTGGGTCGACGAAGACGCGAGGACGATTATTAATATTTTGGAGTTTGAGCTGAAATCGGTGGTTGATGAGGCACCTTTTAACAAGTTGTAACTCATAGCTTTATAGATGCTGATAAGTCATTTAGTGTTTGTGAAACCCCAAATCAACTGAATAGCATGTAGACGATATGTTTAGCCTGATGTTCAAACTGATAAACTTTATTGGTTTTGTCAACGTACACTCGGTATGAATCGGATGAACCAAAGCTGTTTTGGGATCGGGGGTTGCAGACTAGTTATTAGCGATTATAAAACAATTTAAAATGTTGGGTTGCCAGGTTGTGACAGATTGCTTTTGCATCCTCCTCTATCCATGTATTAGCAACTTCTTTATTTACTGCAGAAATGAGAGCTTATTAATGGACCGCCAACATTTATAACTACATAACAGAGCAGAATTAATAAACACCAGCCAAAATTGACTTTTTTTTACAACCTGGCAACCCAAAGTTGGTGCTTTAATGGCTTATAACTGATCTCTAGAGCATTAGCAAATGATATATTAACTATTAATGAAACCATTAGCTATAATAATAAAACCCTTCATATAATAGGGGGATGTGGATGAGATTAATGAATTAGTGGATCAACCGAAAATGATTCCGCATTTATTTTTTTGATAATGGATTAGTCGTTCAAAGCATCTTGTTTAGTTTTGGTGGTTCCGACTTCTCAGATGTGAATGTTTGCTGTCTTTTACGATTCTTATTTTAAAGATATTTCATCAGTCAAACACTTGCGAAAACAATCTGCACGGAAAACATCAGTTGCAGCCCTAATTTGATTTAAATACTATACAATTTCATGTACAAGAATGCTTAGATTTCCCCCGTTTCCTCACAACACAGGCAAGAAAACACATGAATAAATCATAAATGCTCTTTTCAGGTTGAGGCTGGACTGGTAGCTTGCACACCACACAGTGGGAGTCCGGCGGTCTGAAACCAGTACTTTCTGGGGTGGTCTTTTTGGCTTGGAAAACTTTTGCAGTAACCTCTCCTGCCTTGCCTGCCTTGCCTGTCTTTTGGCCTGGAGGAAGCTGTCAGGCTTGTGTGAGCTCTGGAGTTTACTCTGCCTCACAGACCAATGAGCTATGGAGCTGGGCGGGCTTCCAGGCGTGTAAAAAGGCAAGAAGAAAAAAAACAAAACAATAATACACAAGAGCTCAGCAACAACTTAGGGAGCCCAGAGTGGACTACACACAGCTTGAACCACCTCTTCCCACATCCAGAGAGGGAGGTGGGGGGCGGAGGGGAACAAAAAAAATAACCCTCCACCAAAATGAGCCCCTTAAAACTGTAAAGGACTAACTGTCTTATCAAGCGTTGCTCTGGGAAAGACCATTTGGATCGACTAAATTATCTCGGTCTAATCTAATGGACCATAAAAAGCCATAAAACAGTCGCCAGATTCAGAGGAGTCGAATAATTTGCTTGATAGCCTGTTCATTAATTTATTCCCGAGAGCGAAACGAGGACAAAAAAAAAAAAAAACACCCTTTTTTTAAGAAAAGAAAAAAAAAATTTAATGACTGACAATCACGCGCTAATGAATTTCAGCTGTAATGTATGTAA
The DNA here is from genome assembly GCA_903131615.1 of Diplodus sargus. Classification (NCBI taxonomy): domain Eukaryota; kingdom Metazoa; phylum Chordata; class Actinopteri; order Spariformes; family Sparidae; genus Diplodus; species Diplodus sargus. The sequence continues at coordinate 6,117,929 of CAEMYA010000177.1, read as the reverse complement.
AGAAAGCAGCAGGGTTTCAGAGCTGTGGGGCACGATCACAACCCTCCGCTGTCATGTAGGAACTTTAATACCTTTTTGTGTTTGTGTGTGTTTGTTGTGTGTGTTTTTTCGGGAGATTACGCGTTTGGCACACACACAATATTGTATGAAACAGCCTCCAAAACACTCTTTTTTAAAAACACCCATTCATCGGAGTCTATTCAATAGAGTCTATTCCTGATCCGATCGCACTCTTAAAATCAAGCTTCGCCTGCTTTCTTACTGTATCACAGCCGGGACACAACCAACACAAGACAACATTATCGCGTCTGTCGAGCAGATTTCAATCTGAACTATCTCAACTTTACTTTTTTTTTATTTTTATTTAATTTATTTATGTAAATTGCTACCACAAGGAAGAAACGAGCTGTGTTTTCTCCGGTAGGCATTAGAACAGTTCCCGGAGTTGGGAGGCGATTTAAAGAAAGAAAGAAAAAGAAAATATAGCTGTAAAAGAAACACACACACACACAGAGAGAGAGAGAGAGAGAGAGAGAGAGAGAGAGAGAGAGAGACGCGAGATCCAAAGTTCAAAGCGTCGGTTCCGTCTTACCTTCAGGTTCTGGTAGGCTTCGAGGGTCCGGATGGCGGTGTCAGTGAGTTTGACGTGGTAAAGAGTTTGGTTCGGGGTGTTTTTGTTGATTTTGCCACAGGAGAGCCCATACCGATGCTCCTGTCTCAGCGCTGCCATTTCTACAACTGAAGGCTATTGGCGACATTCTGCCTGAGACGTCACGGGAGGAGAGAGCGTGTGGGCGGGGCTTACACACAAACACATGCGCGCACGCACGCAGGCAGGCAGGCACGCACACGTACAGACACACATGATACACACTCACACACACACACACACACACGCAGGAAGTATGAATTAAAGGAACAAGTTTGCTTTCGCTTGTCCAGGTGACCGTCGTTGGTCACTTTGTCTTGTGTTTGATTTATTCTTTATTTGTCTCTTTACACACCACAGAGGCACACACACACACACACACACACACACACACACACACACACACACACCTGCAGAGAATATGTACAAGTGACAAATGACCTTTGTATAGATCGTAATTAAGATGGTAGCCAAATCAAAATTCATGATGAAACCTTTGTTTACTCCTGAAGCAACAGTCAGAAGAAGAAGATCTGTCGTTGCACAGACTGAAAATACAGAGACGCTGAAATCCAGTTTAATATCCGTAGTTTTTTAATCTTAATAGCTTTATTGACATCTCCACAACAAAATACAGCATGGCTAAAGTGTTGTACTGATAATGGGTGTTGGTAATTACTAGGGGTGTAATGAAACATCAGTCCGGATTGATATATATCGGTTCAATGATCCACGATCCACCCAGTAGCATCGACGCATTTGTATCGGTGCTATCGTGTAGATACGCCTTTATTTTGAAATTCCCACCATTTGGTCCATGTGCAACTCCTCTCTAAACATTAAAAAATAATTGATTGTTTTCCATTTAAATTTCTGGTAACACTGATAAAATAATATCAAAACTGAATAATGAATTGATAATGTTGTCAAATCATATTTAAGTTGCTTTATGAGAGTTTGTTATAAATGTAACTGCTTGTGTTAAACTAAACAAGAAATTGAGAGGCTGCAACCGGAGAATGTTTGCTATATTTGCAAGAAATATTTCCAAAATGATGAATCCATTATCAAAATAGGTGTAGATTGAGTTTCAGACCAGTCCCGTCACCTTTTCATACTATCATACTGTGACATATTTATGTGTAAGCAGCATTTTAAGGTTTTCGCTGAGCTAATTTTAGCTAGCGTTCCACAGTCAAGCACTTTAATCCATGATAACCCTGATAGTTTAAAAGATTATCAGATGTTTTTATCGTAAATGTAACTGTAGCTGTCACGATAAACATAGTTTGGTAGAAGTAAAATAATTTCATCTGAATTTAAGAAACAAAATGCAAAATAAATAACACAGCTTTACTCGCTGTGTGTATAATTTCTGAGTGTGTGTGTGTGTGTGTGTGTGTGTGTGTGTCAAGGAAATTAAAAGACAAATATGGAATCTGGATTAATTTAATCTCTGATGGACAACATGCTCTGGCTGTGGATTAAAGCGCCGCCTCACAGTCAGAAGCGCGGTGTTTATTTACAGCATGTTAGCATTACATTAGTCCACGTCTGCTACTGCACGGCTCATGTTTCCTCCCCAGACCGTTGTCTGAGACCGGAAATAAGATTCAAAGGCACTCGAAATGAGGGCCAAATATTTGTTGTAGCGTGTGATCTTTTGTCATGTCTGCTGTTTGTTTAAATGTGAAGCGGTGAATACATTTGTGATGTTGCATCAAACGTAACAACTGTATGTTTTCCGTACCAGTGGTTTGCTGTCAGACAGATTCATGAGGGCTACCAAAGCTTTATCTTTAGTAGCTTTGTGACATTTTAATCAATGTTATTTCTGGCCTGTTATAACAAATAGAAATAGAAACATCGCTTTTCTTAAACTTTTCGCAGTCAAAGAACCGAAAGAACAAACTCCTCCTGGTTAAATTAGAGTTCAGTATTTATCTGTCATTATTTAAGGCTCAGAAAAATGTAGGTCAGTCTATTTTCTTGTTGAACCTGAAGGAACAAACATTTTTTTTAATTACCTTCACAGGTTTAAAAAAAGGACAATTGTGAATGAATCATACACACATGGTGTGAAGTGTGTATCCTGCGGCAGTTTCACGCTGTAACAGCACTGTATTTAATCGGATCTATCATTTATCTAATGTCACCTTTACAGCCGGCAGTGTTGTGGCACTTCTTAAAAAGTGAAACCAGAAATCTCCAGACGCAACTCGAGGCAAATTAAGTTACAGCCCCGTATCCCCCCCGAGATCTTATTGGTAGGTCGCGTTCATGGAAACTGCGTTATGGTGCACAACGGTGAAGTCATTAAGAAGCTTACAGACGTTCTGGCAGATTAGGTTTTTCTCTTCTAATCCTGCAGATTACCACTGCACAAGCCTGCTGGCTGGGAGTGCTTCGTTGCGCTGCGCAGTTTCTTTACATTGATCATTTTTTTGTCGCTCACTGGACTTTGTAGACTAAGACCGACACGGGCAGGAGGAAGAGGAGGTCAAAGTGCAACAGAACTGAACAGAAACTACGCGGCTATCCCCCGGGAGGACAAACTGTAGCTGAAGCCGGGATTTAGGGATGCACTCTGAGTTGGATTAATGAAACACAACATGTATCACACTGTGGATATATCTTGTTTGTTTTGACAGATTGTAGGTTTGCAGAAGTTGGTTCCCAACAGAATTACTAACCTGCACCTACCGTAAGTGGAAGATTGGCTGGACAAGGAGGATCATCTCTTTCGCAGACTAATGCAGACGGTGTCCATTGCTCTCTGTAGTGAAATGGAGACGGAGCCGTGTTGTGAAGAGCTCAAAGACCCCGCAGTGGAGCCCACAGAGCCTGAGGTGCGAGGGGCCATTTCTGAGACTGCTGATGGGGACAGTCACACCTTGCCGCCCTACGGGTCTGCAGGAGAGGGCGAGGAGCTGTTGGGGAAGGAGCAGGTTGAAACGGAGAGCCGTGCAGGAGGGAGTGAAAGCACCGAGATAAAAAGCCCCTGTGATGCCGAGCAAGAAAGTGGAGGCACAGCATGCAAGGAACAGAGGAAACTGAGAAAAACAAACAGCTGGAAAATGGTGCGATTCCAAGACCCATCGGAGGATGATAATGTGTTGGAGAGGGATAGCTCAGCAGAGAGTCTCTTTCCGGAATACGCTCTGAAGGAGTGGACTGCCTCGACCTTTGAGGAGCTGTTCATGGCAGAAGACTGGCAGGACATCACAGGTGAGAATACATCAGTGGATGGGAGAGACACTCTGGTATTGTTGGGTCTTGGGTCTCGTATCACTTAATAGAATAAAACGTGATTAAAAATGTTTGAAATCAAGCTGTTTGTGGCTCGTTTGCCTACAACTAGCAGATTATTCCATCCTGCCTGAACACAACCTTCTCTTCTTTCCTAACGCAGAGGACCGGCTGTTGAGGAAGAAAGTGCTGGAGTCCAGTGCACCGAACGCCCTGCTACCAGCCTGGGGCCAGGAGGTCACTGTGAAGATGCAGTGTGTCCTGGAGGACCGCACCGTGGTGGAGAAGGACTGCAAGCTGGTTTTTGTTATTGGAGAGGGAGATGTAAACCAGGTAAAAAGGTTTTAACCCTGCGGTTTTGTCTGACAGGTTAATTTTCTAAAGAGGTCAAAGCTCCAGCAACACTTGAAGTGTCAAGAAAAACGTAATTGTTAAACCAACAGGTTTGGGCTTGTGCCCTGCATCAAGGTCATTTTGGGTAGTTTTCTTCAGTTTTCACAAGACTAATAGTCCACAGCAATGCTAGCAGCTCTTGCAAAATGCGAATGTCAGCATGCTAACATCATGATGACCACCATAGTTTAGCGTGTTAGCATGCTCAAATTAAAATTTTCATGAAAAATGGCAAAACACAAAGTGCAACTAAGGCTGATGGGAACATCAATTTTAGACAGTATAACCCTGTAGTGGGAAACTCCACTGGTCCAATTGTATGTAAGCTTATGAGAAAATGACCGAGCTTCTCACTTTATTTCTCACTTCATTAAACAGTTTCAAAATGAGTTCATGGTCTCAATCACTAGTTTCAAGTCTTGACCAGTACAGCGTGATGTTAGTCTAATTTACAGGTAAACAGACAATAAAGCAGTGTAACTATACGGTGTGGCTACCTTGTGATTGACACGTCTACAAATCAAACCCCTTATCAACAACATTCGGGTAGAAAAAGAAACTAGCAAAGCAAAGTGGTATGTAAAATAAGCACAGCAGTAATGTCAGATAGGTCGGACCATTGTGTTTAAATAGAGATCTTCAGATGTAACTGAAAAAGAAAACAGGAATAAACAAAGTAGCTGATTTTCCATATCAAATGCAAATTAACCACCGGTTGTCCAACTGGAAGTGACTGTTGTTTTCAGCGCCGAGTCACAGGGATTCAGTCTATAGAAGCATTGCATTGTGTATCCATGGCACCCGCTCATCCACATATGATCACCTCTGGTTCCACAAAACAAGCTGATGATCCCCCATCATGCCCAACTCGAGGCTTCAAAACAGAAGTCCACAAACCAACGGGTGATGTCGCAGTGGCTACGTCCACTACTTTATATACAAAGTATTGGAGGGTGTGTGTGTACATACCAAGATTCATGACAATCCATAGGATAGTGAAGCTGAAGGGAAACGTTCTCCAAAATCATTAATGTAAATCCTGTGGAAACTACAGAATTTTACACCAATCCAACATATATTCATATTAAAATCTGAACCCACCGACCAACATTTACCATCCCTAGGGCTACTAAAAAACAGGTCAACGTGCTTGAAACTTGAAATTCATCTTCAAATGTTTTAGTCAATGAAGAACATTAACATGCACAACTAAAAGTCGTGCTTAAATGTATTCTGTGTAATTATGCAAAAAGCTCTGTCAGTAAATAACACATTGTTCTGTGACACCTGCAGGCCCTGGAGGAGTGTGTCCTATCCATGCAGAGGGGTGAGATCACATTACTGCTGGCAGACTCGCAGTATGCATATGGACTCCTGGGAAGGTAAGGCTTTGCCAGTCGCTGTTGTTTAATGATAAACTGTTGAATTAAGGAGCACGTAGCAGCAGAAGCAAGACTTATCCGGTTATGATTGTTTCAAAGTATCATCTCAGCAAGAGGCCCAGGCTTCTTCTACCTGTTGCTGTGGGGGCAGCCTGGTCATCCAGGGGTAGCGGGGTTAATGAACCATAAACAGGAGCAGATGGCTTCCTCCTAACACCATTCAGAGGCGGCCTATCAATGGTGTGTTTGTAACCTCCCAACCTATGGGAAGACAGCACTCGTATTACAGCCAATGGTTTATAACCTTTACACCGTTAAAGAGCCAGGGCAAACACGGAGGAGGTCGGCTGACGAGAACTCATTGTTTATAGTTTTCAATGTTTGCTTTAGGGAACCCGAACACGTTAGAGCGAGGCTTTAATGCAGCACCGTGATTTGATGAGATTACGTATCAGTGAAAATGTTTGAAGGAAAAAGCATTCTGAGGTGTGACTAGAGGGAGATTTAATGGGATTTAATTTGTTTGCTGGTTGATTATGTTGCAAATTACTTTCTGTAGTTCTCGCTGCTGTAAGGCTTTTCAGGGAGACGCTGTACACTGTGTATTAGCAAAAATGTGACCATTCATTTTATTCTGCGATGTTATTAGCTGTATGCCCGTGTTTGTACGAGCCCACAGCCGTCAGAGTGGATTAAACATCATTATATTTTCGGCCATATGTGTCCTGTGAGTGGAAACGCAAAATGTTGTTAAAATAAAAGCTCGGAAAGTGTTTACCTGCAGTTTTTTTAGGATGTGCTGTGCTACATGTGGGGCATGCCGTACCATTAACGGAGTGGCTGTACAGAAGAGTAATGCATAAAAACAAACATGTGCCTGGAATTATCAGTAAAAGCCTCGGAAAGGTTCAGGATAAAAAGCTAAATGTATTATTCTCATCCACTTTTACAGGCTGAAACAATAAAGCAAAACAAAACAGTACATCCGAACATTGTTGACAACAGAATAATCGGATGTGCTGAACATTTGGTTGGGAAATCGTGTTTTTTTTGTGCCAGTGTGTGCGCTATACTGTTTCAGCCGCTCCCGTTCTGTGAGATCTTGTTTGTTTCACGGAGGGGATGGTGGGACACGGGGGTGTGCGAGGTGAGAGCGAGGAGTCTCCGAGGTGTTGTCGAGAGTCTCGCCCTCTGTCGTGTGCAGCGAATGAGGCCAAGAAAAGAGGGGGAGAGGCGGCGGGAGGTTAGTTAATGATTGTTTTGATGCAGCTGATTAGGGTTGTGTGCTGTGGAGTCAAATTTAGCTGAACCATAAGGAAGACAATCAGAGCTCTGTGCCAGCTCTTTGAACATGATTCAGTAACTGTTGTTGCTTTGCTTTGTTTTCTGAGGTTAAATACATTTGTTACATAATGATAAAGCAGCGTGTTACAAACTCAAGTAAACTTGAAAAGTAAAAGGTCTCCCAATGAGGGACAAATCTTCTGTCTCTAAACCCTGTAGAAGCATCTGCTGAGGGGCTCTGAAGGAAAACACTTTGTCAGTTTTTCTTTCTTGCCAAAAGACAGACAAAAAGATCTGTATCACTGAAATATCGATCATTTTTGAATGTTTGATATTTCAGTGATACAGATCTTTTTGTCTGTCTTTTGGCAAGAGAGAAAAACTAACAGAATGTGACTTATCATGTTAAAGAGATACCTACTCAGGTCAGCATGCTAACCAGCTAGCCCTGACCTGTACAGGTCCAAAGCTCCTGTGCTAGCGGTGTAAGCACTACCCTGGTGCTCCAAGCTCACAGTCTGGATCGCTAGCTCCATTGCTACCAGAGCTAACTAGCCAATGGTAGCTACTGTTAACAGCATAAAGGAGCTAACTTCGGTAAAATGCTTCCCTCTATTTGTCGTGATTATGAATTCGACATCACAATCACATTTTTAATACAAAGCTACCATTGCCAGCCAGTTAGCTTAGCTTAGCTTAGCATGACTGTAAACAGGGTGACCGTACACTTCTAAAACTCTGATTAACAGGTTGTATCTTGTTGGTTTAGTCCATATCAACCAAGGTGTATAATGACAATTTGCCATTTTGCCCAGAAAACAAGCAAAGATTTGAATGTTTGCAATCTTTATGCTAAACTAAGCTAACTGGATGCTGATTGTTGCTTCATCTAGGGTGACCATACGGTCCTCTTTTACCCGGACATGTCCTCTTTTGGGGGGCTGTCTCTCCAAGAGGCCTGGTTAAGTGTCTTTTTGGGAATTCAGAATATGCGTTAACTGAGTTAGAAGCACGTAAAAAACACTCGACCTGACCCGAAAACCCCTCAAAATTTTGCTGCGTAGTAGCGTCCTCTTTTTGGGGAGTCAGAATATGGTCACCCTACTTCATCACTTCATACAGAAATAGAAAAGGCACTGATTGTTTATTCTAACTGTTGAAAGGAGAGAAAGTATGAGTTTTTCCCAAAATGATCATGAGAAAACTCTCTCATCATTAACATGTTGTTCTGAAAAACGCATCTACTTAACCTGCCCATTAAGGTCTGTTACAAAAGTTATTTAATAGATAAATTATTTGAGCAAATAAGCTGACAAAAATGTGGATCACAAGCAGTGACAGACATCATGTTTCAGAGTAGATTTGACAGGCTCAGCGTGTCTGTGCTGTAGAAATGACAGTGAGACAATGAGGGGAAATCTCATTAGCCGCTCTCTGTTTTCTGGTAGATGCATTGATTGAACTCTGTCAGTTGCCTGCTGCAAACAGTGCTGCTAAGAGCACTCGACAGTTATTTATCAGAACAGTGCGCGAAGCTGGTCAGACGGCATGATTCAGCACAGCAGAGTGGTCTGTGGCTCAGTGTGTGGGTGATGGGCAAGCTGCAGCGCCTGATGCGATCAGAGCTGCAGAAGGTGAACGAGAGGATAATGAAACTCCTGGAAAGGTCTGGAGCATTTACCTGATTGATGACAACCGATAAGCTGGCCAAGACTAAATCTGCTGCGAGAAACACTGACGTTTTTTTTCCCTGTGCCATTAAAGTAGTGAGCCTTTTGAAAAAAGGGGAAATGACGCCAAACTCCATCACGTTCTTCTTTTCAAGGAACAGCAGTTTGCGTCAAAGCACTTCCCCACTGAGGAAAATAGTACTTAGTCAGAGACACAGGCTGCCCCCCTCAGTCAGTAGGTCATTATCAGAGAGAAGTGGAAGGTAACATCTGTTGATTTCTGGACAGGCGCAACGTTAACACTCATAAACCCTCCAGGGGCCAGAGGGAGTCTGCCTCATCAGCCCTGCACTGCCCCAAAGCCAACAACATTAAGTGTAACTGGCAGCTGCTTTATTTTCATTCAAATAAAACTATACTTCCCAGACCTCTATATACTATTATACAGTATAATGCACAGCCACGCTTCTAGCCGTGTGTGAATGCAACACATTTTAAGACTCCTTCGGCGTGACGTTGTGCACTCTAAGGTTACTTTGGCTGGCTGTCAACAAACAGAAGCTTAAACCTCAGGCGCAGCCAGCAAAGGTGTGAACGTACTTACTACCCCAGTGGCTCATGTCGAGGTGGAGTTAATGAGACCGCTGGAATGTGTCATAGTTAAATTCATAGTTTAATCCACGTCCAGATGGACATTGTCAGCCAGTTAATCATTTGACAGTTGTAATAATGTGTCATGAAGGGAGTGTGTGCTATTTATGATTAATGCTGCAGTTCAAGTTTATTTTGTACAAGAAGAAAACGTATGATATGCACAGAAGCCCGCGTTTACCTCATACACACAGGAGAATTAACAGCGTGAAACATGTTTTTGTTCATTTGTTCAACAAGAAAACACTTCCAGTGTAAATCAACCATGAATTACTGATGAATGACTGTAAATTTAAAACTGCACGACCATAAAAAAGAATCAGTCACAATTGTGGAGTCATAAATTTAGACTTTACTTTGTTTGGGTCTGTCTGTGGGCGGTTGGTTGTTCCGTAATGTGATCAGGTGTGAGGGCATGATGGACCTTTTGGGGGGATTTTTGCCTTTATTTGATACTAGACTGAGAAGATATTGATAGAAGGCACAGGGCAGAAGAGAGAGTGATATAATACGCTACAAAGGTCCCCAGCTGAAATCAAACTGAGGTCATCAGGACATCCAATTTTGACATTTTGGGTTGGTAAAGCATCCCAAGCATAGTAACAAATTGAGTAAATTTCAGACAGCTGCCTGGGTCTCTGAAGATACGAGACACTTACACGCCTTTTCGCCCCATTCCAGTCTCCCTCTTCGTCTTGTTTCCGTCTCATTACGTCTCTTACGTCGTTTCATCTCGCTATATCTGCCATGCGTGATGTGCACTGACAGGTTGAAATCTGTCTTGTGATGTTGGCAAGGCACCGTGTAGTGACCCTCAAATGCATTAAAACTGAAGGAAGCCTGGTTTGGAAATGAAAAGGAATAGAAAGTACAGATATTTTTGTTATGGGATGTAAAAGTAAGAAGTTGTCAAAAAAATAATTCCTCGAGTAGAGATACCTGAAAATCTACTTAAGTACAGTAACAAAGTATTCAAGTAAGAGCACCAATCTGCACTAACTGGCGAATGCCTGGGATATATATGTATGTATTGTTTTGCAGTAGGTAAAATTTTAACATCAAAATTGTAGTACTCTGAAACATCACTGTATCATAGCATGTGATCCAGGTTGATCAGTGGAAAATTGATTTCAAAATAATCAAAGATAAAAGAAAAAGAAAGTTGTGTAATTTTATGTCCTCGATACATTTTATAAATAGGGTCAACTCAGCGGAGCTGCTGGGTTTCAGTGTGAAACATGCATTTTAACCAGGTAGTAGCATCTACAGAAAGAACTATGAGGAACCCAGAATTGAACCCTGGTGTATCCCTCATGGAGTTCAAGATAACAAATAACCTGCGGAGACTGTGAACAACAAAATGCAACTGAAACAGATAATCACATACTTAACAAACACCATGCACAGGAAAAGTAGAGACACTGAGGACACACAAGATGGCTATCATTAAGAAAAACAAGTCCTTCTATTAGAGGAGAGAGAGGAATCTCCCTCTGTTTGACCCTGGAGGAGGTGGGACTTATGGCTGTTGGAGACTTGCTTATATCACTTACAAATCAGGCTGTACAGACTCAGGGTGGAGCAGGTTGAGTGAAGCATCAGTTCGTGGGAAAGTACGTTTACTCTAGCCTACTCTATGACTGATGGTAATTGCCCAACATTAATCATCTGTTACTGTGCAGTTTATTTAATCTTGCATATTTGTGGCTTTTTGTTTTGTCAGACTGCCAGGCTGTCACAGTGAGCAAGTAGATAGAGGACAGTGTCAACAGCATAGCGTAGGTGCAATACATCAAGGTGTAGGTGTAAGCGCTTCATGTTGGAATAGATACATAAAGTCCTGGACTTCCCAGTCCCAGTCCACCAAACTTTATCCGAAAGGAGGCGGGAATTTATAGTCTGACACTGAGAAATATTGGAAAAAAGCAATTGAATCATAGTGGAAAATTGAGTCAAACAATTACTTTTCAAGTATTGGGCAAGATAAAATGATAAAGACATTATATACTATCAATTAAAGCTTTTTGTGCAACAGCTTACATGCTCACAATGACAATTCTGATGTTAAGCAGGTATGATGGTTACCATGTTGACCACCTTAGTATGGGGTGTTAGTATGCCAATATTTACAAGGTTACGTAGAACTAAACACAAAGTACAGCTGAGGCTGTTGGGAACGCCACTAGTTTTATCGGTATTTGAAACCAAAGAACTGGCCAAATGTTTACAAGTTTTTACAAATCACTCTTACAAGGAATGATTGTGTGATGTAATTGCAATGGTACATATTAACGAGGCAGCCATTTTCCTCCAACATCACAAATGTCGTACTGCTGTGTTCCAGGTTGTTGAAACAGGAAGCTGACAAATCATTTCAATATTTCCTGATTGATCAGCAAGTGAAAAGACAACGGATAGCATATTTCACCTCTAGGCTTAAATAAAGATGAACATTGATACTTTAATAATTTGTAAGATTCCTTACATTTATTTGACTTACAGCCTGGAACAGAGCTGCGTGACATTTGAGTTTGACAACACCGAGAGAGACGAAAGTGGCCGTCCATCCAATAGCTGTAGGCTATGCTGCTAATATATCTGGTAATTCTTGGGATATTCAATTCTGGCCTAAAGAGGTGGATTGTAACATGGCTAAAAAAAATAGCCACAAGGTTCATCATTTTGTTGCAGGTAACACTGGTAGGAACCCAACAAAAGAAATCCCATCAAAAAAAGCCAAGAATTGTATAAAAGAAATCAACATGTCTGCACACGAAGATGTTTTGGTTGTAGCCATTACATCAGACAATGTTTTAATCCAAACTAGAATGTCATCATGTCAGAATTATTTGGATTAGGTCACAGTCTTGATACCGCCAAATCATTTTTTGAAAACATATTTCACTGGAGTCTGTGTGCGAGCATTGTTTGGCATACAACGACAAACATTTACCCAGATCTAAAAGTTAACTTTGACCAGTGAATCGTCTTCCTGGGAATTGAGCTCAAGAAGAATGTTTGTTGACACTCTCGGAGGAGTTGGCGTGTGTGTCAAAAGCCTCACACCGAGGCACACCCAAAGTCAGCGAGGGAATGCAGCTGAGAAAGGTAACAATGACATTTTTCAGGGCAGAAAGACATGTAGGCCGGGAGATTCACTGAGCAGTGTCAACACAGGAAAGTGATACAGTTCCACCCTTGAATGAAGTGAGAAATGTCAGGGGCTTCTGACACAAAGCTGCTTAGAATGTGTGTGCCTGCATGTATTTAAGTGGTGGATTAATTGTGTGTGTTCTCTTAAAGCCATCTCTCTTCTCATCGCCGGATGTAACATGATGCAACCGAGAACTGGCAGTCCTGTTCTTCGTTTAATCAGACGCTTGCCAGTAGACAGGTACAGTGACTCACTCACCACAGAGCCGGACTGGAGTCTGTCACTTTTTATGCCGCCCGAGCCCTCCCTCCCCTCCCTCCCCTCGCTCCAGATACGTTAGTCGTCCACTCAGAAAAATCTGTGAGGTGGAGTTCCTCTCTGTGCTTAAGGTGGTGTGACTCACTCCGCGCAGCCACCTGGGTCAAATGAATAATGTGACCTTTGAGACGCTCCTCCGTCGGAAAACACAGTGATGAATCTAAGCCAGCCTTATCCACATCGCTCTCTGGATGTCAACATAAAGAGCATGTTTCTTTGTTATCCTATTTGTCATCAATTAAGTATTCCAGGAACAGCTGCACTTTTGGCTGCCTGCTCACGTGACCTAAACTGCAGCTTTTTTGGATGTGTGTGTGTGTGTGTGTGTGTGTGTGTGTGTGTGTGTGTGTGTGTGTGTGTGTGTATGTGTGTGTGTGTATGTCTGTGTGTGTGTCTGTGTGTGTGTCTGTGTGTGTGTGTGTGTGTGTGTGTGTGTTTCCCGATACAGTCACAGCAGGCTGACTAGAAAACCACACCCAGGCCTCACGCTCCAGGAGCAGGCCGGCAAGCACCGACAGCTGTTGCACGCTTCAGATATGATCGCTTCTCTATCAGCATGCTGTCTTCTGTCCGCCGCAACCGCTGCCACAGAAGTTTGACGAGTCATGTGTTGACTTAAAGCTAAAAAAAAATTAAAATAATGCAAGAATTAAATCTGAACAGAATAGACTCTTATGAAGACGAGATGGAGGGGGGGGTTGTAAAGGCCCCGCGGCAGTATTCTGCTGCTCAGGCCTGTTTGAACTGTGCGTGTCCCTCATCTAATCTCCCTGGATGTTTACCTTTTCCCCCTACTGCGAGCAGGCTTATCGCTCTCATCGACACAGCCCGGGTTGTAATATAGCCCTGCCCTCGGTTACTTCTGCTTTCAGTGGTCAGGGGCCATCTAGCGGGACTGTAAATCTCCTCAACTGAACTGTACTTTTATTGAATTTTAGGTAGATAGTCTATTTTTAGAGCAGATAAGACTTGCGGGGGGGGAGTAAAGTTGTCTATGTGTTTTGCGACCGCCACACTGGCTGGAGCTAGTTTTACACAGCTTTTTGTTTGAACGTGTTTTTCATTTTTGTCCCCCTTCTTCTCCCCACTCAACACCGAAGCATTGCGGTCCATGTCCCTGCGAACTCTGTCGCTCCGTCAGGGGAAGGTGTGGACTGAGTTTGGCAGGTTTTCAACGGTTGGTGCCATTACAAGAGAATTAAAACCCACAATATGATAAGAGCAAACGGGACATGACTCGACTTGACACAGACCAACCACTTCTCTCTGCGACTGACATCTAAGACAAACAGAAGATGTACAGTCACACAAATGCAAATCTGAGCTTTATCCTTTCATATTACTGTAATTTCTATCTCATCAAGCCTGTTTATTTAATTTGACAGCGTTTTGTTCAGGTGTTACGTATTACGTAAAAATATCTTCCCACCTCTGCCTCCTACATCTTTTTCCTGTCTTAATCTTCAACATCTCAGCTTCTATTAAAATAATCGTCGGCACCTCAACAATTCTCCTGAAGATGTTTTTCGGACTATAAAGGGAAATACTTCTTCCCAAAAAAACACAGCCAGGATCCATATCAGAAAGGCTGCCATCTGTACCTGCTGTGCCACCCTCGCCCTCACCGCTGATATGTAACTCTCATACGTCGGTGTCAAAACATGCCGCCTGCGCTGGAACACTGAAAATGCTGTCACGCTTCACCGCCATCACCTCTCGTCCGCGGCGCTACTAGCTGCGCTCTGTTGTATAACCGCGATGTTGCGACAGAGTCTGTTTTCCAGAGCGTGGCGAGCAGGAGGGACACGCGGGAGAAGCACACGTGAGATGCCACTTCAGCCCCACCAGCACCTTTTCCTACCCGTGCCAGGCACTCTTTTTAAATCATCCGTGCCTGCTGTGCTCGATACACACAGCCGGAGAGCGAGAGAGAGAGAGGGAGATTAGTGGAGCATGACAAAACGTAGATGGCTGTGCAGAACAGGTTTTAAAAGTAACCTCATGTGCTCTTGTTTGCACTCTCCTGTGTGCAATCGACTGGTTGTATCCGGCCTGGATGTACAGTGTCAAAAATATAAAGCAAAACAGTTAAGATTATTTGGAAATCTTCGCCTTATAATGGGCCCTTTTTTGGGAACACCAAACAGTCATGAAACCCTGATCATTTTAGTGCTAACTGGCTAATGTTAGCATGCTCACACATTGATTGTACCACAAGGGTTTTCATTTTAATCCTGATGCCTCTATATGAGGGAAGCTCTGCTCTGCTCTGCAGCCTGGAGGTACAGCAGTGGATAGGACGGCAGAACATCTGGCTTATTGTGTAACATTTCATGTCAGCCTTCCTACCAAACTATGTCTTGCTGTTAACTTGTCATTATTAAGATATGCTGTGAGGGAATGTTGATAACTTTAGCTTACCACAACAAAATATCTGTTACCGAGCAACTGAGTCAATAAGCTGTCGGCTGACGTGCGACCTGGGTGATGAACGGCAACTGAAACAAAATTGGCTGGCAGCATCGTCATATTACAATCTTACATGGCCACAAATGGATACATTACCTACTTTTCATGTATATTGTAAATAGCTGTGTTGTTGTATAAAAATTGTATTATGCCACATCTTTCTTCTACTCGTTATCAAAATGAATGCATGCACTAGCCAGGCCAAGAGAAACTTTTCTACAGGAGGCGGTGGTGCTGATACCACATTTGTACTCAGGGGCTGCATGAATCAATAAAAAAAATGGAAGATCCTTATTACTGCTTTGTAGCTGCTTTTTCTAAAACTAGTACGGCTTCTAGCATTTGCGTATGGTGTTATTGTTACCTGTGCTGCCGCAAAGACACCGTTAGCAATGTGGCTACTGTCGCGAGCGAAAAATAACGCAGGAATGCAAAAAGTAGGTCGATATTCTAACTAACTGATCTAGTGGAAAGAATTTTGGTTTTGAACCGTTTCATGTCCCGCTGGTGAGGGTGAACACCAGACCTCTCTCCATTGAGCGAATGGCCGTCCGTTATCTTTGCCGCCTTCGCCTCCTCCATCAACCAGTGTAGAGTTTCCACAGTTATTCCCAGTTCCTCCACTGTTACCTGGTGATAGTGACCTGGGGAAATTTCGTCCCTTTCCTGTTTTGGTTGCGCAAAGACAGAGGCACTTCCTTTATGCGGTAATTCGACCTTGGGTTGTCTGGGAAAAATCCAGGCCGGTGGCAGACACAGTAGTGTGCTCAAAGAAAGGTGTCATTGGTGTCATTTTTCCACAGCCATTACATCGTGCAGTCAGTATTTGGAATGATACGTTAAAGTTAAAAGTTTAATTTAGATGTTGATCCTGAGAAATATCATCCCTTCTTAGCATGTTAGTATTGTTATTGTCATATTAGCATGCTGGTGTTAGCATGTAGCTCAAAGCATGTCCAGTCTCACAGAGCCACTAGCATTCCTGTAGTAGAGCCTTGTTTTTTTGTGCGTTTTTTTTAACTGAACTGTTTCGTGTGGCTTCTCAGAACAGCTATAAACACTTTTGCTCATGACACGTTGCACCGAACAGTTCGCTTCGAGCACAGACCGCCTTGTGTTCGGGCTCTGTATTCATAGCTGCTTCCAATCTGCCTTGTCACTGCTCATGCACAGGAGCTGGTTCTGGGATTCTTTGACTTCCAGGACCACCCAGCCCCGCTCGTCACTGGTGGTTTCGAAAAATCACTTTTTGTTAACATTTTTACCATTTTAGATTGCACATTTCAATTGACCAAAGAATGCGACTTTCCCGTAACGAGTTGCAGCGCAAGAACCGAACCCACTTCGTACATTTTGCTAATTTGTCAGTACATCCAGTAGAATGGAAGCAGATGGGAAAGTGCAGGGGCAAGCTGTAACTTGTGGTCAGTGACACACACACACACACACACACACACACACACACACACACACAGTATGTTACAGGTCTGTATCTGCAAGTTAACATGCTGAATTTATCACCCACTGTGGCAGAATTACAGACAGCAGTGTATCAAACAAGCTAATGTGTCTGTAGAGCTGCTGTGGAGGGATGTGAGGTGGTGAGTGCTGCCTGCGAGCCTCGAGGAAGGAGATCTGCAGCAGAGTGACAAGTGGCACTGGTGTGTGTGTGTGTGTGTGTGTGTGAGAGTGTGACGCTGTGGTGTGTGTGTATCCGTGTTAGGGGGATGAAGGGGTACCGACAGTGGGGACGTGGAGTGTGACTCATCTCGCTCCGACGTCATTGCTCCGTCATCAGTCGTCTGCAGCAATCACACACACACACACGCACAAGCCCAAAATATTCCTCTCAAAGTTAATGACTGGCAGACTCCCGCTGACGTCCTCGCGGCGGAATCAAAATCAGATGTGCAGCGATTCATCTTTAGGGATTAACCGCGTAGATCTCATTATCGATGAATTAATCTCGGTCGTTTTATAGCACCGATGGGATTAGCTGCACCGCAGTAATGTTTCATATTGTGACTCCAGATGTTGAAAGGACAAAACAAGTGAGCTCATGGACAGAAAAGCCTCGTCTGTGCGAGAAAACAACACGAGTTTTGCTGCGTAAGAAAAGAAACAACGGGCTGAAATTCCTTGAAAATGGGCTGCCTATGTCTGCTTTCTAAGCTCTCTGTGATGAGGCTGACCTATGCCATTGCCACTGGCTCTGGTCAAGTAAAGTCAAGCCCTTCCTCCCTAAGAAATGCATCTCTCTCCCTCTCTGGCTTGTGATTGATGTTCCAGGTCTCATAGCCCCACACAGCCATCAGAGAGAGACTAAAGGAGCGTGCTAATGGCCCCCGCTACATTTGCCTCACTCAGACAGCAGACGGAGGCTGCTCCTCCGTGACAACCTGACTCATAAGTCAGTAGTTCAGTGTCCTGCTATTGATTCACAGGCTGCACAGGGAGGTAGAGCTCGCTGCTGCTGCCGCTGAAAGGAAGCTGGATCTTTATTGGTTAGATAACAGACACACAGTCACTGAGGCAGTCATATGTCTCGTGGACGGGAGCGCGACGGTGGAAGATAATGTTTTTTTTCTTGTTTGATGTGCGTACACAACCTCAGGGAAGTCAACACGTAATGTATGGGGCTGTAAATGACTCCCTCAGATGACTCCCTCATTCATTCAGACATTAAAAGTCAGGTGTGGCCGCACAGGTGCCGCTGCTTTAAAGATCCGTTTCATTTAATCATCAGTCAGCGAGCGTGATAACTGCTGTCCGTTTGTTGTCGCTCAATTTGCAAAAAGTGATATCCAAGGGAAGGTGACATTTTCTCGGCGGGAGTTATCTGGTTTCAGCACATGCATGTGTGACAGCGTGGACCTAGAAGGGGAAATTAATTTCTGATCAATATCTCTTTATGACATTTATTCCCCCCCAACCAGAATGTCATACATAAAGCGATGAACAGCTTCTGGTCACAAGCGTTAATGTTCACAACTCCGGGAAACCACAGGGGGAGACGAAAGGCAAGCCCGCCGAATGATAATCAACGTCTCGACCATATTTTATGCCACCAAATCACACTTTCTTGAAAAAATAAATCTTTGATCTGGATGCAAATTAAATTGCTCGTCCAAATAGAAAGCATAAAATTCTCCTCCAACACTCAGGGATTGATGTGTCTAAAGAAGTAGGGAGACGTCGACGTGAAGTATAACAGTAATGGAAGAGGAGGACTTTCATCTTTCAAAGGGAAGGCTTTTTGGCTCCTCGCTCCGAATTTGTCGTAACTTAGGAAGCTTTGAAGTTTAGAAGCGAAATCCAAAACTGGCAGAGATTCGATTTATATAAACAGTCGACATAATGTCTGAGCAAAGAAAAAGAGCCGGGCTGTCATTGCTGTTAACCACAGCTTCACATTTAACCCGAAACTAAACCTCGCTCCCCGGGGCTGCATGAGAAATTGCCACTTGACCGCAGCGTGCACACCTCCGAGACGTCTGCTTGCTCGTATCGATTGATTATATATTTGGATTCAAATCCTGGGATAAGATATCTTCTACAGATAACGCAGAGTCTGATTTTCTCGATGACCTCTGGGGATTTCTGAGCAAGACAGATTGCTCTCATCCACCTGAATGCAGACCAAAAAGCTTTGAACTTTAAAAAAAAAAAGAATTATTCATCTAGATGCTGCCACATATCAGAGCCTGAACCTGAGAGAGATTTCAGATTATTGCATAAGGTGGAATATGAAACTTTTCCTGCTCACCTGTGAGTCAGATGGAAGCCGCCGTTTTCTTAAAAATCTATGAACCTCCCTCATTCGTTCGCTGCAGAGAGGCGGAGTTGCAAGTGATTCCAGTCTGATTAAACTGATGCATTAGATTTTCATTTGATTTAAAAACAAGTTTGTTGTGATGGATGATTATACGTATGATTCATCAACCTTTGTTTGCTATTTATTGTTGACAGCCATGTGATGACTTTTTGTTTTAAGTTCCGTCAAGTGACATTTTTATACAATGTATAAATGAGGAAGTATCCAAACTCTTGGCGCTGGTGTTGTCCCCGGGTACATCATAATTAACGTCGCTGCAAAACGGCCTCATAAACCACATCTGAAAGCGAGCCATTGTGGCTGTGTTGGTTGCGCACAGCAGGGGGGCTGCTGTGGGCTATGGGCCAGTACCAGGCCTTGGGTCACTCAGAGGGCTGTGAAAACCCAGCAGGAACTAAGGTTGTGATGTTGTTTCCATTTATATAAGGCAAATAATTTTTATTTTAGCCAAAAATAATTTTATTTACATAGAAGTATAAACATGACAGGTCAAAGCTGCACATTCAGAGGGGGGCGGTCACTTTAAACAGACTGCATCAACAAGTTTTTTAGTTTTTTTTTTACTGGGACTGCTGAACAAAGGCCCACAGACAGTGAGGATAATGGAGACATTAAGGAGGAAAAGGCAAAATTCAACTGAGAACATGACGACAGCAACATAAAATTTGGTTTCGTCGCCACTGGGGATGCAAATTCTATCACTATGCTTCATATATATTGATATGTATATGTATATATATATACCTGTATATATTGTGAATTAAATACTACTAGAGTGACAGAGTAATTTATCAGTTTTACAGGAAAGGAAATGCACTCAACGGTTTATTAAGCCTCAGAGATGCACACAATGCACACTGAACGTCAACATAATTGTTTGCATGAAGACTCCACAGTGTCTCCATAAGGATGTTGGTTGATGTCTCAAACAGGCTGTTGGTTCAGGCCGTCACCCTCACGACTGCGGATAACTACTGTCTGTACTGTACTTAAACCCCCTTTAATAAAGTTGTGTAACCGCCGTCTGAAACGGCCCGCCAGCTACACATCCCTCCCTACTATTAAACAGCGACTCCGTGCCCTGCAGGTAGTCCACGGCTGAAACTGGATTCATTTTAACAGGCTGAGGAAGTCTGCTCTAGATTATGTGGAGACTTTTGAGGAGCTCAGCAGCCAGGATGTAGGCAGTAGCTGCCCTTGATCCCTGCCAGCGCACTTTCATTGGTTCATCGCTGGAGGAGGAAAAATAAAAACAAAAAAGGCAGGAGGAGAGAGGAGAGAGCACATGCCGGGGCCGCAGCTCCAAGGTGTCATGTGGGTCACTGGTGATTAGCGCTGCAGCCGAGTGCTCCTGCGCCGAGCCCAGCCAACGAGTTAGTTTTGACATCTCTGATAATAGGAGGCTGTTTTGCCGCAAATTAACTAGTATGGCAACAGGCGAGCGAAAAACAGCTGTGACGTCTCACCAATGCCGGGATTAAAGCTAAGCTCCTTTGCCCGACTGTGTCCATCGAAGAGTCAAAACAGACACTGAACAACAGCAGCAGCAGCAGCAGCGGCAGCAGACCTGTTTCCACCGCTGTGAAAAAAATAAACAACCTCATAAATCCTCCCGGATTTTGTATTATCAAAGCTGCACACCACATTTTTTACGGCATATTAGTGCACTATCTGCGGTCGTAACCATAGGAACCAGCATGAGGCAGTTCGCTGGCCTTTCCGTCTTTTAAAACACAGACGCGTGACGTCAAAGTGACCACTGTTTTCCCTCCGAGGGAGTTTTTCCTTTCATTCAGAGCGGCGAGGGGGCCCAGCTCGACAGATAACAGGATGAGTCAGCGGCACTTTCATACACCTTAATGAGGAAGTTTGCTAAGCCACAACACATGAATCGAATCCATCTATAATGAACGCTCGACTTGCCACGAGACGAGCGGGGTAAAAGCCTGTCGCCCTTATCGCACCGCTCATACGAAAACGAGAAGAATGAAAACACCGATCTGTTTATAGTCACAATACAAGAAATACAGGCGCGTCACACACACGTCACGCAATATAAACACTGCTGGTGTAGAAACAGTGGGCGACGTCATACATGCAGATTAGACCTTTGTTTAATTTCTGTTGTTACCAGTGAAGATACCGCTGTCTGTGATTGTTTGTCTTCTTCATCATCTTTTTATTACTCACAGTGGTTGTATTCAGCTATACTTGTGTTTTCGTCCGGCCTGGTTTAGACCCTCTCTGACCTTTCCTCTGTACTGTGCTGGCGTTGTGCTCATTAATGAGCAGTGGAAGAACCTGCAGTTAAACAAAACAACCAACAACCGAGCAACCAACCAAGCCAGAGGTATGTAGGCAGGATCAGGCCAGACAAAGTGAGATATTTTACTCTGGCGACTGGTCTGCACAGCTGCGTCGGTCGTTGAGCGTAGACTCAAACCCTAACTCCGATAGATATGAACTGTTTAAATGTTTGTACAATTTAGAGTTCTGAGAGTTGGATGAGACGATCGATATCACTGTCACACCTGTACAGACTCTCCTCTCTGACATACCTCGTATCTTGATCTCTGCAGCCCTCAGGCTCTGTCCTGCTGTCGAACGGCCCCAAAATAAAAATCTCCCTCTGTTTCTTCTCACTGACCTTATCTCTGGATTTGTTCAGGGTCAGTTTTCTTAGAGATTGTTTGAAACTCTCGAATGAAAAGTGCTTTAATCAATATCTCAACCTGCAACAGCAACCCTCAACATAACACTGTGATGTACAGTTTGCCCACCTCTTTGGTCACCAGTGGAATATCTTGCCGAGAGTTGGATCCATCTTTGTGTTTATACAGACCGTCGTCATCTTCGGAGGATCCTAATGACCTTGTTGATCCCCTGACATTTCATGCACTGCCACCAGCATATTGAAGTTTTTGGTTCAAATTGAAAAATCCAAACTCCTATTAGACGGTGCAATATTTATGTCACCCTCAGGATGAATTCTAATAACTTTGGTGATGAAGTGCCGTCATTAGACCTAAATTCCAACTTCTTTGGAAACAAGCTGGAGTTTTTCTCTGCGTTTTTCCAACTTTTCTAAAGGTCTTCCTGGCGTTGTGACATGCTGCACCAGATATTAGCTGTGAATGTCAAAGGCAATCAATCAAGCTGTCATGGACACATCTCATCTTGGTAGCAATCTATCTAATAGAGGACGATTTAACCATCATTTCACTTGATAAATACGCTCTGAAAACTGAATTGATGTAATAAACGTGTCGAGCTAAAGGCGATCTTTAGCAATCAACCTTAGATTGTGTTTGTGTGGTGAGTGTTGATGAGAAAACAAGCAAGAACAAGCTTCTCTGAAACACATGAAAACACGCTCCCTGACTAGCACTTGCTAGCCAGCTGGGAGGTGTGTTAGCATCTAGTTTGAAATGTTCAACAAGCCCTATTTTTAATCTATGAAATAAAAAATAGCCATCATGATTATGCCTCTGTGCAAAAAAAAAAAGGGGCTACCTGATGTGACAGCTATTCATTGATGGTGTAGTTGTGTGCTTTGTGCTAACTGGGTTAGCTTGGCTGATGGGCTATGTGCTACATACTCACTGGAGCAATGGCTCTTTTGTTGGGCTCACTCAGGGTGTGTGCTTTGTGGTACTCGGTAAGCAGCTGAAGCTTGTTGGGATTGTTTGTGAGTGTCATATCCAAAAACAATAAACATGGCTATTGTTGGTAATCAGCGCTGTCGAGGTAGTATGTTAGCATTTGGCTGCACTTTTCTCTGCCGTTCTTGTGCCACTAGCTTGCTAATAGTTCAGGCAATACATTGGCCTTGTGGAAGACTCTGGTCACACACAGTGAGTACAGAGTGTGGTAGACCTGTAGGCTGCCAATGTTTTTATGTGGTCTGTTTAAGACAATTGGATTTATCAGGGTTTTTTTAGAGGCCTAGAACATCTAAATATACTTTTTTGTTTTGTTTTTTTGTTAGAGTGTTTGATTTAAATAATTGCTGCCAGGATGTTTAGAGATTTACTACGGATATAACAAAAAAAGTGCTTCCAGAATAACATACCGACCCTCGCTTTGAAGAACAGCAGAGAGAGGCTGACGGGAGAGGATACCGGCTCTGCGGCTCACTTTTAGGACGTGGACCCGGTCTAAAGTTGCAGGTTCAGGTTTCATTGGGATCTTGCGGACGGATCTCACCCCGCTGACCAGCCCCTGCTTCCTGTTTGCACTAATAAGACCCTGGGGGCTCATTGGCTGAGCTCAGCGCAGCAGCACGCTGGTGTGGTGCTAATCGCCACTGACCCACATGACACCATAAACCTTATAGATCTGTCAGTGCCCTGTGTTCTCAGATTACACCGGACAGCTCCCGAGTCATGCCAGCTTTATTTAACACTCACGACGGAGACGACGGCAGATCAGATCTCACTTATTCACATTATTCCTCTGTGTTTAAGACCTAAATCATCACTTGGTTTTCTGCTTATTGCTTGTTTACGTTAGCTGCTGAGTTCGTGACACAATGCTTAGGTCACCTGTTGAATCTTGTATGTGGAGAGAAGCTTCCTAGTGTGTGTGTGTGTGTCTGTGTGTGTGAGACCTCGGTTTCTTTCGTAGGATGATAACACGTCATTTGAGATTCATTAAGCTCTGACATGGTGCATTTAGTTTGTGCTGTTCAAATCGAGGCAGCTGTACCTGCATCGATTAGTTAGAAATGACTCATCACTTCCATCTAATGTGTCCCGAAATGCGTGAGTCATGAGCGTCAAAGCGCGTGTGTTTCCTCTGTAAAAAAAAAAAAAAAAAAAAATCAATATCTAATGGCATAATGACAGAAGAGGCTTTACGGCTGATTTATTTACAAACCGCACAACGCGGGACTCACGACTCTGACATCTGGAGGTCCAGTTGGAAGTGACGATTTGATGTGATAACCTGTTTCCTTCCTTCCTTTAATGAGACGTCCAGTACACCTGCTCCTCAGTGGCAACCGATATTGTACACAACTCAGGTAACATAAATAGCTCATTCCAGGTTCTTTATAAAGGTAATTACAGAAATAGATGTGTGGAATCATGCCCTATTTGCTTTAAAGTGCGCTATTTTTACCATCTGGCAATTATCTGATTCTGAGTGTGAAATTCATCTTATAAATATGTGATACTTAACGCTCAGTGAAAGTTGATGGATTTGTACCAAATCTTGAATTCTCCCTCTGTCATATAGGGGGCAGTGGTGGAATGTAACTAAGAGTACTTTAAAGCTGCGGTATGTGAGAATTGGGCACTTGTTGAATTCATATTAATAGTTGGCAGCATATCACCAGAGGAACCACTAACTTCTGCTAACTGAAGCTGCCATCAGCCAGTTTTAGCTCAGTTAGCCGTGCAGCTAGCGGTCCGCACTGGGAGCTGAGAGCATCGGGGAAGTGTTGGCATTTACACCGTTAGCACGGGAGCTGTCAACCCCGGTTAGCATGCCGAGCACTGCAGCACAATACATATATGTCATGACGTCTAAACTGTTATTTGGGATTGAGCGAGTACTCGACAGAAATTAGTATCTGGCACAGAGAAGTATCATCCAAGTAAAATGTGTCAACTTCCATACTCACGATGAAGTGAAATTGTACAGCCGACTGAACTTTCATTCAGGTACTGTAGGCTATGTTATTAAACACTGATCTGATCAATCCTGAGGCTGTGCTGTAAATAGTTTTCGATAAAACAATGAACATAGCTTTAAAGTTACATTTTTTTACCTTACCAGTGTCAAAAATAACAAATGGTAGCAAAGAGTTATCAATTCATAAATACAAAGGAAAACATCGGAAACCTCTTAAAACTCTAGAGATTTTTTTTCAAAAAAGGAAAGAAAACAAAAGGCGAATTTTTCCCTCAAAAATGGACTTTTATTTGTTTATAGTTTTTTTTTTCTGTCTGTTTCCCCCTCTGATCATTTCAGATGAGTGATTCCTTAAGCACATTTTGCAGATATTTTTTTATATTGTTGACATGTTGCTTACAGCTTGACCTAAAG
Source organism: Diplodus sargus (assembly GCA_903131615.1). Classification (NCBI taxonomy): domain Eukaryota; kingdom Metazoa; phylum Chordata; class Actinopteri; order Spariformes; family Sparidae; genus Diplodus; species Diplodus sargus. Next base: position 6,092,824 of record CAEMYA010000177.1, on the reverse strand, counting down.
TATGATACACATAATTGCCCTAAAAAGTAACAAAAAAACAACAAAAACAGACTTTCAATCATCACCTTTGACCCTCTGGAAGTCCGTGGCTGTGTATCTTCTTCGTTTCTGCCCTCCGTCTGCATTTTCTTTCTGGAGAAAGATGGCCGATTGTTTCATCTCATTCCCAGGATGTCAAATATCGATTCTTCAGGTTGGCAAGCTACCAACCGCAAATGACATGCCAATCAACTGTCTTTCCTCGGAATAGTTGACTGCGGTGACACACAGTTCCTGCGTAGTTTGCGTTTAAGGAGTGTATCTTCCACCATGACTGTACAGGAAATTGTAAATTATTATTACTTAATCTTCCTGAGCTGTGACAAAAAAAAAAGTAAAATGACTTTAAAGCAGACGCAAGTTTTCTCAATCCACTGTGCCTGCTCTGGTAAAGAAGTCAAGCTCATTTTAAACCTGTTTTCAGACTTATATTGTGCGCTCTGTTTTTATTTAGTAACTCAACAAGGGTTTTTTTCTTCAGCAGTGGATTCAGAGGTGAATTCACAGAAGTTCCTGTAATCTGGAGCCAGGCACAGTCGGCAGGACACCGTGTGTGTGTGTGTGTGTTATTGTTATACGCCGCACACTGTTGCATAACAGGCAGCCTTCAGAATATTGTGTAATAATTTTCAGATAAGAGTAGAGCGAAGCATGCAAGGACAGCAAGCAGCTACAGTATGTTCGTGCATGGTACAAACTGTGAAGTGAATCATTCGGTGATGGGTGTCACGTTCTTAGTATGGCAGCAGAACACATGACATTAGCGGAGAGGAAGGATCCGTCTCTAATGATCGGATGTATGCGGCCTGTTGAAGGAGGACTGACAGTGCAACTCAAGTCATGTGCTGTGCGTTCTTCTAAATGGATCGACTGTCTCCTTTCTCGGCTGCTCTTGAACGACCTGTTACACAACGCGTCTCTGATCCTCGCAAACATGCCGTGGTATGCAAAGACAAGCCGACGGGACTAAACGCTGCTTTCAGAAAGAGTTCCCTTCCAAGACCTGCATCTACTAAACGATAACGTCCCCTGAACACCACTTCCTCCAGCCCTGAGCTCATGGATCCGGCTCAGGTTTCTGAGGCCTCGGATCAGCTGCTGGCTTTCACACTCGTGTGCGTCCTGAGACAGCGGACGAGGTCTCCAGAGAGGAGAGGTGAAAGGGTAATCTGATCCCACCTGCTGACACAAGCTGCCAGTAGCTGGGGATACAACTAATTCTGTGAGACAGACATAAATTCTGTCATTGACACAACCGGTTTGAATAATTCATGACCTGACACAACTCCCAGTCCTGTCACTTTGCAGCAAACAGTCAGTGGGCGGGGCTTGCTGGGAGCCGCACTTCCTGCTGTCCGACTTGGTTTCAGATCTTTATTGCGTTTAGTCAGGATCAAGTTCGCTTTTTTTGTGTGTGCTTTGTGTGTCTCCTATCAAATTATTCTGAACAAACAGCTAATCGTGTTTGTGCGTTTGAACGTGAATCTCACAGTATTTTTTTTTTTTGTAATTTCTTGTCTTGCTACGATCAGTAATGTAGGCCACTTCAAAATCAGCTTTTCAAAATGAGCTCAAGCTCTCACTGCATTCATTCCCTTCCCGTCTCTCTCTCTCTCTCTCTCTCACACTCACACACACACGCACACACCTTTTGGAATCAGAGCCTCCACAGAGTAACTGATAATGGACCATTGTGTGCCATGCGGTCACAGGAGCCTGATGATTGAAAACCAAATTAACTTTCCTTCTGAGTGACTCTTGAGTAAGATGAAGCCGACGTCGGCTCACAGGTTCCTACCAGTTTCAAATTCTTGTCTGCTTAAATGAGCCGCAGTCACTCAGGCGCCTTTTTAAAACCGTGTGAGCTGTTGGATACAGCTGGTTTTTTTTGTTTCCCTAACTCACGTTTTCTCCACGCTGAGTTAATTTCTTCAAATTGCTTCACGCGGTTGTCTTTACCAACGTGCGGCTCAGCAAAACAAACTGCACTAATGCAACCAAAACACTTCACGCACATCTCAGGATGAATGCAGGCGACGTTCGTCTCTCGTCAACAACACTTGTGACAGTAAATCATCCACTAATGACCTAAAAATGACCAACAACCGGTAGCATTAAAATCAGGGATGTGAGCGATTAGTCATGAATCGATTAAAATACGCTACCAACAATTCGAGATGGGCAGAAATACATCAAAATACAAATACTTGATAACCAAATATATCAAAATGAAATACGACTGGTGAAAAGAAAATAATTAACTAAATAACAAGTCAAGTGATTCTTGATTTAATAACATAAAAGACATTCCGTTCAAATTGATTCCAGTATTTCAGTATTTAGTAGACTTATTATTTGATTTTACTGGAATAGTTGATGGGTAGCGACAGACGGGAGGTCTTTCAGGTGACTTTATGTGTTCCATAAACTCCTGATGTAGCCTACTCTGACTTCGCATCACACTTTGATAATGTCCGTTGGTAAAACAACTCCGTAACGGCAAATCATCCAACATATTTAATGCACTGTGATACGATGATTGATTGTTAAGGCAGCCGACAAAGTTAACGTCCCTTCTGTCTTGCATGGATTTCTGTATGCGAAGCTTCAACAGGCTTTTTGGTGCCATTTTTGCAGAGAGTGCACAAGTGATGCAATACTAAACTACACACATTTGCACAGGAGAGCCACAGTTAAAGAAACACAACGGTGGCAGTCCACCCGAGTTCTTGTCCACGCTCTCTGTCGTGCAGCCATCAGGCCTCCCCTCGCACAGCCAGCGTTTGTGATCAGGTGCTGTTTGTTTGCAGCGACGTATAAAGTTCAAAAGATCAGACACATGTGAGCGCTCATGTCATTTTTGCTGAGTCCATCTGAAGAAAGCTATCGGCGAAAATGTGCTGTTAAAGTCGTGTCAGGGCGCGGAGGTTCATTCCGATCCCTTCTTTCTGTTGCTCTCTTGCAACGCGCCTGGAAAAGAGACTTTTCTGCATGCCTGATCTGATCCGTACCTGGCAATCTCCTGCAGATTATGTCCAGACATCCAGCCTCGGTGGTGTCCAAGAGGGACATCTGATCACGCGGATGGTGGTCATAAACATTTCCACTATGCGGTTGTGGAATGGAGAGAAAGGTGGAAGGAAAAGTGAGACAGCTCCATGAGTGGAAGAGATGGCGAAATCACACATTGTTCCATACAATAACAAAATGTTCTGGTCTTCTTTGAGGTCATTACGGCATAAATACAGACTCTCAGTGTCCCAGTAATGACTTCACGTTGGTGTGTTGTTTAAAGGTTTTGTGACAGGTATGCAAACTTGCAAAAAATTAAATAAACAGTTTTGGTGAGAAAACCGTTGAATTAAAGATGTGGCCATTTTGTGTGAAGGCAATGAAACATGATCCAAAGGTGCAATTGAGAGATGGGAGGTAACAAGTGTAAACAACAGTAATCTATACACAGGAAAAAAAACTGAAGATTTTCCCGGACAGTGTGTTGTCATGTTTGAAGAAATACCTCAGGAACACTTAACGGCTTGCTGCTGCTGTGGGCTAAAAAAATGTTTCACCCACTCACTCGTCCTTGTTTTTTTTTTTCATGGGAAGGTTAAACTTCCGACTAAATTGCTAAATCTTTTTACCAACTGAGTCATCACTCCGAGGAACTTTGCTCCTCAAGGCTTTCTTAGTTTTACTCAGTCACCATTCATATCTGAGAACAAGAAGAGTGCTTCTGCTTACATCCAAACTCAGAAATGCCTGATAAAATCTATTGTGCAGTGTTCCAGCTCACAATTAGATGTGCGGTCTTGTAATCATGTGAGAGTTAGAATACTTTTAACCATTTATTAAACCAAAATATACATTTAGAGCTCTTAAATTTCCCAAACTGCTATGTATTAAAAAAGTCACTTATCAACAAGTTACTGTGTTGATTGAGCTTGTTAAGATAATGCCTGACAAATTAGATTTTTTTTTTCCAAGATACTTTCAACTCAGAATGTTGTTTCGTCAGTACACACACTCCACGATACCTTGGAAAAAAATATTACACAAAGACACTTGTTAGTACACATACATTAAAAACGTACAGTAGGTTCAAAAAGTCTGAGACCGCTGTAGTCAATGTAACAAATGTAGTAGTAATCATTATATAAGATCAATAATTTGAGTGAAAGGTTCAATCTTAGAAAAAAGTCCATGAATTTCCAAACATCTTACTATTTGTTGTGCCATCAATGTTACTTTAATGACAGCACGGCATGGACTCTACAAATGTATGTAAAAAAAAAAAAAAAAAAGCTTTAATTTGTCAATCTCCTGATGTTGTGGCCACACTTTGGATAAAACTGATTCAGTTTCTGAAAAGTTTAACATGAGTTTACAGGATTTGCACAAACTTGTGGAGTCCATACCAGCGTTACAAGTCAAGTGAAAAGTTGAATCTTTGAAAATCTTTAACCATAGCATGCACTCAAGCTGGCATGGACTTCACACATTTGTGGAAAAACTAGGCTTAATATGCTGTCATCAAAACCTGACAACTCACCTGAAAAGTTGAATCTTTGAAAAATGTTTTGAGAAAATATCTTGGTATGCTCCACTTATGCTGTCATGACCGCATGGACTCTACAAGTTTGTGCAAACCTGATGACTCAGGCTTTGCGTTTCAGAAACTGGATCAGTTGTATCTAAAGCGTGACCACACCATCAGAAGATCAATGTGTTCAGCTTAGTTTTTTACATAAACTTGTGGAGTCCCTGCCGGCTCGAGTGCATGCTGTCATTAAAGCAACAAACCACAGACTAACACATTCTGAAATTCATGGACATTTATTTGAAAGATTGAACTTTTGTGACTGTCCGTCCAAACACTGTATTTTGAACACGGTGGTCAGACTTCATGTCTGAATTACGAGGCTGTGCAGCGTGTTGACCAGCCTGCTCTGCTCGCTCGCTTGAAAAGAAATTGATTTCTTGATCGATTTGAGTAATCTTTAAGAGATAAGGAACAATAAAAGACTCCTGACTCTAAGATAACTCCTCAGACACTCCTTTGCTCTTTTACTCCCTGTGATGATATTGATCACTTGTGTGTGTTTGTTTTTGGTCTGTGTTTACTCTCAGGGAGCCTGATATTCCGGCCTGGGCTCCGTTACTCTACCAGCTGCAGCTGCTGGACATCAGAGAGAAACCGGACCCGTTGACTCTGCCCGTCGCAGACCGCATCCGCATCGGCAACCAGAAACGAGAGCGAGGAAACTTTCTTTTCCAGAGGGAGGAGTACTGCCTGGCTGCCAGGGCCTATTGTATGGCTCTGGATATGCTAACCACAAGCGGCAGAGGTACGGCCGCCATCGAAAGCTGAATTTATTCATAGAAAAATATTACCGCACTGTCACCCAGGAAAGTGTCACGGGAGCTGATATGAGCACCATCTTCATGGGAAGAGGTGAAAATGGAAAAATGGAAAAAACAGACACACACACACACACATGCATTAGAAATATGAAAAGCAGCATTTGATGGAGGCTTCAGACACATTTCACATCCATCTGAGCCCAGAATGACATAACAGTTCAGCTCTGCCCTCCAGTCCCCCAGCACGCTAATCACGCCATCGCCATGCGGAGCCGCGTCTATCTGCGCCGAGTGCCACCGTAAACGTTTTTGCTTAATTCTTTTGCATAATCAGAGCTAATCAACTTTCATATTATTTCCACCTTCTTAATCACTTCAATCATCGACGAGGCAGGACGGGCCCGTGAGGGAAATGTGACTGAACAAGTCAGTGAAGAGAAAAACATGGACTGCCTCGTAATGCGTCAATGACGGCGGGGCGGCGAGTGAACTCACAGTGGCACCGAAGAGACGAGTTTATCGGGGCATCGAGATCGTGTGATTAGTGGATGAGGAGACGAGCGGGAAAATAGACGATAATGAAGCAGACACGCCGACAGCTTTAACTCTTTTTGGATCGTTTCGGGCCCATGAGAATTATTTTACAAGTACAATTCATGACACACGGAGATTATTAATCACTCTCATTTATTAAATATCTCTAGAATTTTAAAGGTCACTCGCTGTTAGCCGGTGCCTCTAAATGACCTACGTGAGAAAATGGGACCATCAGCATAGAAGATATGTGATCTCAATATAGTTAGTTCTAAAGACTGCCACCAGGGCCCGGTTCTGAATATTAAAACAATCCTTTATGGTGGAGTGCCGAGGATGAATCGAGGAGTTTCATCCTGAGGGGAGGAAGCTGCTCTGTAGTCTGGTGGTACGGCAGCAGATGCTTCTGTATTGCCAGCCGTCCGCAGAATAACTGGCTTTTAATGCAGCCTTTGATGTTGGCCTGGCAACTGAGCTTTATCTTTCTGTTCGTATAATTACGAAAACTTAACATTAGTGGGGAATGTTGATAACTTTAGCTTCAGCTCAGCAAAACTACGTCTACCACGAAACCGTATCTGTAAGCTTCAGCAGTACATGTAACCTACATGTACGAATGGTTATGTTACTTTAACAAAATTAACTCTGTTTGACCGTCGTCATGTTGCACTTCAGTCAGACAACTCACGCTTGAAATGTTTAATATAGCAGCAAAAGGGGGTGAGAGTTTAGCGTCTAGACTCCGACCTCAAGTCTCCCTGCAGACATGTTTCAGCAGCCACATTTTCATGAAATGTCAAGTGAATTTTAAGCAACCTTTTGAAAGTTCGCAAAATATTTAAATAATTAAATAATTAATGAATTAAAAATTTGCAAATCTGATGCATTTCCGTGAGATGTTTTGAGCAAATTAACAGGGCTACGAAAGGAGTAAGTCCGTCAGAGGACAGTGCAGTGTAGGCTATGTGGCTAGATGTGGTAGTAAACAGAGGCTAGAGGAAAATCTTGCCGTTTCCATACAATTTCTAATGCGATATTCTTCAAAATGTGCATAAAAATGCTTTACCAAAACAAAGCTAGTATCGATTTGTCTGCCTGAAATAGCTTACAGGCATCGCCCAATTTATTAATGTTACATAGGCACAAACACTTCAAACACCTGTGTTTAAAAAAAAGTAATTAAAAAAAAGTGCATTTTTATACTCACATGTAAAAAATACACGCACTAACCAGATCGAATTCTTCAAGTTATTATTGATGTAGGCCTGGACTGCTGTAAGTGTAAATTGTCAACTGTTTCGAATTGGCCAACTGAGAAGTCAATAATGTGTGAGTGTAGCGTTAAGGGCTTGTTTCTGTGGCAGAGTGGAGTTATGAAAGGATCCACACACACGTGGTCGCTGAGCTGCTAACATTTATCAACCATCATCCTCCGGGCCAAGTACGAAAAGAGCTCGTTACTGGGGTCACCACTGCATTCAGCTTGGCTTGTGTGTCTAATGATGAAACCATGCAGTTTTTTCCAGTGGAGACAGTGATACAATATCCAGATGAATAAAAGAACAGAGGATGAGCGATCCTTATAATGACACCCGATGGGAGTTTCTCTTTGATTGGCCAACTATTTTCAAGATTCTGCAGTATTTTTAATAAATCCTCTCCAGCATTAGATGAATAATCTCTCTCTGGTCCTGGCTTTTTTTTTTTTTTTTTTTTTTTTT
>CAEMYA010000177.1:6064609-6085146 GCA_903131615.1 Diplodus sargus | reverse complement strand
TCTTGTTGGCAGTATCTGTGCCACTAAATGTCCCTAGCAGAGCAAACATCCGAGGTTGTGTGTCTCGGTCTCTGTACAGATGGTAGCGATGGCAGTGTGAAGGTGGAGGAGGAGGAGGTGCAGGACTACCGGGTGAAGTGTTTGAACAACCTGGCCGCCGCTCAGCTCAAACTGGAGCAGTACGACGAGGCGCTGCACACCAGCAGGGACGTTCTGACCCTCGAGCCAAACAACGTCAAGGCCCTCTTCAGGGCGGGGAAGGTGAGGGGACAATTCTGCCGGGTTAAATCACTGAGAGGCAACTGCGAGGAGCATCTCATTTGATCCTTATCAATCCATAAATGATTATTGCAGGGACAGTTCCTGCAAGCGAGCGAGTTTTGTTTAATTTGGGATTAGATTTGATTATTTTTGAGGAAAAAATAGCTGCGACGTTATTGCTATCTGTCCTCTGCCTGTTTTGATTTATGGGTCCTCCAGCACTGCTCACGCTGTACCTTCTCTAATCTCCCTCAGCTCCTGTCAGACAAGGGGGAGTACAAAGAGGCCATGGAGGTGCTAAAAAAGGCCTTGAAACTGGAGCCAGCCACCAAGGTGAGATTATGTGGGTGAGCCGGTCTGTCCCTTCGCAACGTCCATCCAAAATCTGCCTGTGAATCCCTCACACACAAAGGAAAGGTCATTCTAAAATTAGGCCGCCATTATTATTAGAGCCCCCGAACCAGCTAATCAATACGGATGAAAGGTGGCCCACTTAAAGGACCAGTATGTAGGATCTAGGGGGGTGTATTAGCTGAAATATAATATTCATAATTGTGTTTTTTTAAGTGTATAATCATCTAAAACTAATAACTTTTATGTTTTGGTTACCTTAGAATCAGCTTTTTGTGTATACAGAGGTCCGCCATGTTTTCTACGGTAGCCCAGAGGAGACAAACCAAAATCACGTCTGGAGAATTGGCACCAAACACAAAGTAAAGCTGAGGCTGACGGGGATGTCATGAGTTTTACAGGGATTTTGTCAAAAAAGCTAAATATTGGAAAAATTGAATGGGGAAAAAAGCTAAATGACGAGTGAGAAGCAGCAAACTTATTGTGATTCATCCTCTGAGGGACACGAATGACTGAACCAAAGTTTATACCAATCCAATATTTTGAGACATTTAAATCATAGCCACAAATGTCACCTCTGTGGTGGTGCTAGATGCTGAAAGTCCGATCACTAAAAGATTACTAAAGTAAAAAAGGATTCATCGTCAGGTGGGCATGATGTCTTTCTCATATTTCAGGTTATTTTTGTCTGGACTGTGAGCAGTTAACAGACATTATCATCTATTAAAGCTGTGATGCTAGTGCAGCTAAGAAACCATAAACAAACACAAACGAAACTTAAAATATTGATTCCTGCAGTAGTTTATGTAAGTTAACAAACGGTATGCCTGATTCGGTTCATGAAGAAATATTATACAGTCAATTTGTAAGAGCATTGTCAGAAAATGCAAAAAAAAAATAAATCCCAAACTACAAAACTTTTTCCAGATTTGTTCCACCTCATGGACAGTTGAGAATACAATAACTTAATTTCCTGCCTTTTTAAATCCTCGCTATTCAGTTCCTCTCATCTTCATCCACGCTCGTATATCCCACAGCTGCTTGTTTTACTGCAGCTTTCAGCTTTCAGTCAGCAGAAAAACATTTTCGGCAAACTGTGAGCAGCACTCTTCATGTTCATTGTGAAAGTTTGGAGCCGTTCACACGTCGGCCTCAAGAGAAGGATCCTGGTGAGCGACTTCTGTTGAGGGCCTGTCCCGTCCTGTTTGTGTGGGTTGGCTAATCTGCCAAATCCTCCACGCTGAGGGCTCTGGCGAAAAATAACTGCACATCTGGCAGCCTGCAGATGTGACCGCACTGCTCAGAATTGTCCGGCAAAGTTGGCAAAAATAACAAACATGTGAGCTAAATATTGTCACTGTGAGCCCTGCGCTGCTAAAGGAGTACAGTGAAGGTAACAAAGGGCCAAAGTCGACCCTCCACACTGTGTTATTAAGACAATTTCTCTCTTTGTTACATAAAAAAAAAACCCCAACAATCTCAGTTTGTCGTCTATTTTTAGCCGACTGGTTTCACTCACTGCAGGCTGGGTGAGAGTGCTAAGAGTTAATGATCAGCTGTTTACAGCACACTGCTGCCAGTATTGCAGCGACCTGACCTAAAGGGCACACTGCCACTGTCACAACTATGTCTGGTCTAGTCTAGACAAACCGAAAATATCTGCCGCTTTGGTAATTACACCCCTTGTCTCAACACTGGATTAAATACTTTGAGGAAAACTGATTTTAGCTGCTGTGGGAGAAGTTGTCATACTGCGGCTGTACTACAAAGTCAAAGCACAAACAGACAAGAATACGTGTTTTGCTCGCTTTGTTTTAAACGTTTCATGACAAGTTACATGAAAACGTTGGAAATTAAGCACGGGCATTTGCAATTTAAAAGAAAAATGAAAAATTCTGATTGTTATGATTCATTTGTCTTTGGCCTTCAGTCTCTAAGGTCGACTCTGTCAGGATCTGTGTGTCAGACCTCTGCTCTCCCCTGCTGGACAATTTTTGAAACTGCCTCCTGTCTTATTTCCAACATTTATTTTATTTTTTGTTTAGAGGATGTGTTCTTAAGATGTCTTCTTTAACGCTTTTTCTTTAGGCGATCCACGTCGAGTTATCTAAACTGGTCAGAAGGCAAGCGGGAGGCAGCGACACTCAGGAATGGAGAGCCAAGCCGGCGGAGATGCTCGGAGACAACATCGCACCATTTCTTATTCCCTCTAAGAAGAAACCATCTGTGAGCCTCAGCAGAAAATATGTAAACAGGTTCTGTTCTGACTCCATCTTGACTCCTCTTTGTTGTTTGTGTGTCTTTTTCAGGGACTTTCCTGGAAGTTTATACTCGGAGCTCTGGTTGTGGCCTTGGGCAGCTTAGTGACGTCGGTGGTCCTGACCGCGAGAAACTGAGATCCTCAGCAGGAGGCGCTTTGAATGTCCTCGTCACCACCACACCACCACCATCATCATCATCATCATCATCATCATCATCACCACCATCATCATCATCATCATCATCATCATGTGCAGGTGCAGAGCATTGCCTTCTAGTCTTATTTAGTCATTTGAGGAGTTTTTTTTTTACTGTAAAGAGACGAGAAGGAATGCAACACAGAAGATGCACTGAAGCCTGAAGTTGTGTTTTGTGTGAGTTTTAACGTGGTAGAAACATGTTTGAGTGAAAGGTGTAAAGTATTTATGATACTGATGACAGTACAGCATCGAGTGAATTTACAGCACAGGCAGAGATTTCCTGCTGATGGATAAGACAGAAGGTTTTCTTTGCAGTTGCGTCTGTTTTATTTGGAAAAGGGATTACATTTCTGTTTGTCATATTAAAAAAAAAAAGAAAAAAAAAAGGGTCCTGGAAAATATTCTGGTATCACAGACACACAAAAAAAAGAAAGGGAACTTTTGTAAAGCGTGTAACCGAACCACAAAGGTAATTAGTAAACAAACAACGCGCTCAACATCACAATTCTGAGATATAATTGAGCTCCAATAATTGTTGAAACTGAAATGTAATATTGCTCACTTAAGCAATGCTTGCGATGCTTAATAAAAATGTTTTAAAGAATGTACTTGGTCCGTCTTGATTTTTTTTAAAACTAGGCACCTCTGTCACAGACGTTTGGTCGCAAAGGTAAAAAAAAGTGAATTCTTTTAAAAAGGCTTTTTTACATCTGGTAAAACCATTAAAAAAAGTTAAAAACTCAATCTTAATTATTGTTCCTTATTTATTTACTTCATAAAATTACTTTACTACCGAATAAATACAAAAACCTAAGAAAAATATAAGCATGATTACATTATTTGCATTTTACATGTGTGCATGTTTTCCATTAACAGAAATCTTGAAAATTTTGATCAGAGAAATATATATATTTGAGGCTTGAGTGTTAAATATTTCAACGCTTAAAAAGTTCTTTCAGGAAAAAAATATGCTCTTCATCACAAAAATAAAAATCACTTGGTGTCCTTCATTGCTCCGTCGTATTGACTGATATTGATCTACAGTCCACAGCAGGCGTTTAGCTTTTTCTTTGGGTTGGACGGACTCAGTCTGACCTGAGATTCTGACTGCCGCCTCAGTTTGCCATTTTTCTTTACCTCTCTGTGGAAAGAGAAAACAAGTCTAAGTGTTGCCATGGTTTGAGGAGGAAAAGAAAACACTTTAAAACTCACTCTCTTCTGCCTCCTACCTCGCTAGATGAAGCACGGCCTCGACGACGTTCGTTCCCTCTTTGGCACTCGCCTCGCAGAACAACGCGCCGTATGCCTGCAAGCAAAGTAGACATACCTGACTGCAGTGGGTTTATTTAGACACCTGGGAGGGCCGGGTGGCTGTATAAACATTCTTCAATCAGGTGGAATGAGAAAGTTACACACCTTGGCCAACTTCTCTCCGTGCAAACTGCTCACACAGCTTCCCTCTGGAAGCTGCTCTCGCAGGTCCACCTTGTTTCCAATAACACACATGGGGATTTTCTCCTCTGCTGAGTCCTGTTGAAAAACAAAGGACATTGTAAAATATATTCCTGCTTCTTCATCAGTTATTAAACACTTGAGAATTTCAACAGTTACCTGAATCTGATCCACCCACGCCCTGACATTAAGGAAGCTGGTTTCTGAAGTGACATCATAGAGGAGCAGGACTCCATGAGCTTTACGGAAATAGGACCTGGCAATGCTACGAAACCTACAATAAAAAACAAATACAACCCGATTTTTAGTGTATTTTCAATTGAAAGAATAGTTTTGTTAACACAGATTTAATTGATATCATATTTTTCACATGTTTAAACTCCTCTACCTCTCCTGCCCAGCTGTGTCCCATATCTGCAGGCTCGTCTTCTCTCCGTCCACCAGCATCCTCTTCATTTGGAAATCAACTCCTGAGAACCAAAAAAAAACAGATTTCAAACTTCTGAAATCAAGAATGCGTCAGCGCCTGATTGAATGTTATGTGTTTGCTGTGGCACCCACCCAGCGTTGTCTGCATGTCTCCTCTGAACTCGTTGAGCGTAAGTCTCAGCAGGAAGCTGGACTTTCCAGATCCTGCATCTCCGGCTAAAACCAGACGGAACATCGGAACAGGTTCTTCAGATTCCACTATGTCTGCTTCTAAAGGCTTCTCGCATGGGACAAAAGATAACTTTAATATGGAAAACTCAACTTTTTAATTGAGAAATCAGTAAGCCAGTTTATTCTCGACTCAAGCTCCACTTCATTATCTTTCTGGAGCAGGTATTTGATCATAAACCCAAACGAGTTGGATGAATCACATTTTTTCAACACAAAAGGTAAGACACTGGTGGTGATACATCAGTGGCTCCCAACCCGAAGGTGAGGGCCCCCAGAAGGTGTTACAATATAAATCAGAGGGGTCATGAGATGAGTGACAGGAGAGGAAACAGAGGAAATGTTCCTCTAATCTTTGGAGTTTTGTCCTCGTAAATAACTAGCAATTTTGGTAATTATTCAAGTAGTCTTGAGGTAATTTTAGAAAACATTTCAAATATGTTCCTTGGTAATTACCACCGAGCATGAAATTTCCAGATGTGTAAAAATGCAATTTCACTTCTTTGGGACTGAAACAGGAAATGGATCAATATGAGTTGTTGATTAAACTCGGCTCAAATGGTAAACATATGTCTGGTGGCTTTCTATTGTTACCAGCCGGGGCACACCTGTGTGATAATCAAGCTGGTTAATCAGCATCTTGATATGCCGCACCTGTCAGGTGGGTGGAGGATATCAGTGCTCACTGACGTGGATTTAAACATATTAAATTAGAGATAAATTTGCCTAGAAAAAGTCTTTTTTTGCTTGCTTTGGGAGCAAAAACAAAAGGTGTTCCGTTTATATTTGTGTTTGGTGTAAGATGAATGCTTACTGACGAGGTCTTGTGCATTAAAAAGTGTTTCACCTTTGAGGAAAATGCAGACAAACGTCTTCGTAGGGATGATGCAATAGAGTTTGTCCTGCTCGGAGCCACTGACACTGTTGCTTCAGATTTCACTTCTGATATCTGTAACAGACAAAGAAAATACTATTTCTAACTCACCAGCACATTGACACTATCTGACCTCTGACCTATTTGACCTGATGTCTGTTCTGACCTCCACATCAGATGGGACATACGAGTAACTGTGGTGCACAGTTTCTGTCGAGCTCCTGCTGTCGTCGCTGTCGTAATCGCTGCCTGCGCTCTCAGCCGTGTCCATCGGCAGCGAGACTCCACTGTCCAGGTACTTATCAGCCCAGGTGGCCACATGAGAGTAGGTCATTTTGCTAGGATCCAGCTCCGAGCTGCACCAAAGCACCAACACACTTTAGCTTTAAGCTGCGACGATTGAATTGGCCGAAATCAATCCTCAGATTCACAGAGGTGTAAAAAACCTTATATACCTGTTGTGGTTGAGTGTGCTCTGTCGGAGGGGTTTCATCCTTCGGGCTGGGATTTCATTTTGGGGAGACAGCTGTTGGGGAGATTAGGAGCGTCAGGGAGGAAACTTTTTTTTTTTACATTTGAACTAGTGAAAACAATATACTGTCAGCGTCTATCGGGAAATATGAGGAAATATGTCTTCAGCTAACACGGAACTTACCCTCCTTTTAGCTGCGCTGGCCAACGCGGAGCGCAGCCCGTCGTTACTGTCGTACAGCTTTTTGTTTGTTTCCCTAATGACGTGTTCAATGAAACACAAGACGGGTTCACACACAAGTACAAACATTTACTTTATATAACAGTTGTGTGGTGAATAGGACGGGGCAATATGAAACTATACATCATCTCAGATTTTTTATATCACAAACACACAAGTGTTTTCCTGGTTTTAAAGGCTGGATTACAGTTTTCTAAAGTTTCTAAATTTCTATTTCTAATTTATCTCTTTCCCCAAATGTAAAGCAACATTATGAAGAAATTGCCATTGTGTGATTTGGCACCACCCAAAGTTCCTGAGTTCAACACCACTGTAGAACAATACAAATCCCAGGTCTGTAACAATTTGTCAGATGAAATGTTGCTGCTGACTAAAAAAAAAACTAATTACATCATAACAATTTAACACTGAATTTTGTCGCCAACAGAAATCTTAGTGACTGATATCTCAAGACCTGAGCAATCAAAACCAAAACTATCTGAGGCAAACCTTTGATCAAATGATGAGTAATTATAAACTTTCCATGGTTACTTTTGTTCAGACTCAGAAGATTCATCAAATACAAGACAAACTTACTGGAGAATGTTTATCTGATTGGAATACGACTGGTACTCCAAAAGCATCCTCTTCAAATCCTCTGTTTCTCTGTAAAGAAACACGGGCCCCATGTTGTACTGTATGCTGGATCATATTTTGTGTCAACAGGGCGCGAGTGTTAACAGCGGCGGCTCACCTTTCGTGCTGAGCTTTCTGGTCTGCGTAAATGTTCTTCAGCTTGTCCAGCTCTGTGTGCAGGATGGCGATGTCGGTCTGGGCCTGCACCAGAGACGTCCGCAGCTGCTCGTTTTCCTGGGAGGAGATTGAGCGAAGAGCTAGGATAATTCTACACAACATGCATCCGACTGGTTCAACTGAAACAATCCCATCTAAAACGATTTACCTGTGAGAGATCATTGATTTGTCTGTTTAGTTTGACCACTTCCTCCTTTGACTGGTTGGAATCAGAGTCCTCCTGGCTCTAGGAAAAAAGACATTAACACGAAACACTTTGTTACAAACACTTTCAGATGTCAATAAGCTGATGTGTTTTTATTTTGAATAAAAAAAGACATTTCCAGACTTTCAGCCCTTTGGATGTCGACATCAGTTATATATCAGTTATAATCAAACCAAATAGTTGGTATATCTCAACTTGTGACCAAGAATTGTGCTTTTTACAGCTTATATAACTATTTTGGCGTTAACTGTCAGTCTTAATGAAGTAATAATAGAGTGCCTTTTCTCTTTTTTTAAGGATTGTGTTCCCTCCAAAAAAGCTCCTTGAACACATATTGTTCAAACTTCCTGAGACTTTGCTTCCTATAAATATTTTGTCAATAAACTTATGGTTAATATATTGTCAACAAGCGCCATCTACTGGCAAGTAATGTAACTGCTTTCACAATTTAACATTTGAGCCAAACAGAGGCCTTGAATATTACTGCTTTCTTCTCTTTTACACGTGTTTACAGTATGTGTTTGTTCCTGCTGCTAAAAACTGATACACATTAAAGAAAATGTGCAACAAAGACTGATGAAGTTCTGTTTTTGGTGCTGCATGTTTCAACTACAAACAACATTAAAACATTCAAAGTTGCTCGAGGTGGAATTGTTTTCGTGCTTTGTGATGTAGGGCGGACCCGCTGAAGGTGTAGATATTGACCTATAGCACAGCATCAGATTTCACCTGTTGATAGCACGACTGAAACATAATACAAATAAGTCTTTGTATTTACTTTGTGATTTAAAGGAACGATGAGAAGGTTTGCTTCATGTTGATAACAAATAGAAGGTTGCTGCCATGCGATTATCAGCATTGTGAGCAGGTTCATGAAGAGGAAGAAGATCACTGAGCTTTTCTTTAACCAGCTGGATGTTGATATTCACCATCATCATTCGTCACACTGCCCGAGACGACCAGTCACAGGTCTTATGCTCTGCTGCCACATTATGCTATGAGCTTCTACTGCACAAATATAAAGACGACGACTTCAACTGACATTTAATGCTAGCACTAATGTATCTAAAGCTCAGATAAGAGCTGCTTAGAAAGAGCAAATATAAGATATTTATTCATCTTCAAAAAAAATCCAACACTTTCAGTTTTGAAGCACACTGAAGGTTGGTGTGAGACATTTTTTTTTTTTACCAATTATTCATTATCATGTTGGCTAGCACTTACTACAAGTGTTTAACATAACACCTCAAACACACCCAAACAAACAAAAACAGCAGCTATAACACAAAAGAGAACAGATTGCCCGTAGGCGGCAACATCGGCGAGTCGATGTCCAGAAGTGCTGCTACTCTTATATACAGAATGTATTATTATTATCATTATTATTTAGTGTTGTTTCACAGGTTATTTAAGGACGACTATAGTACAGTTCAGACTGCAGTGATGTGGCAGAAAGGCAGGCAGGACGGGAAAGTGCCTGTAGCTGGATTGTAAACTTAAACTATGGGAGGTAGCACAGCTAATGGGCTAACGACAGCATTCCTCAAGTTGTTCACACACAGCGTCTTATCAAACATTACCCTCTGTGCTTGTCCTTGCACCAACTAAAAGCAAGCAGCATTCCTTTGTCCTGAATGAGAAGTCAGGCCGACTCCCTCTCTGATACTGGCTTGACACTGGAGGGCCTTGTGATTTTCCCTGACACTCTGTTTAACACAACATAATTATCATGTCTGAGGCATGTCTTCTCTGATCTTTGTGTCTAATGTTTTCTTTTAACTGTGTGTTATTTATTTTAACAGTTACATTTTCCTTACACAAGTCCTTAAAGGCGCACTTTGATAGGTCATCACAATAAATGTGAGGCATTTGGAAAGCACTTCCTGTCTCTCTGTATTGCAGCAGGGGGTTTTTCCAGAAAGGAAGCCAGAGCTGTATGTGCAGGAGCTTCTGTGTTGTCTTTCAGGTCCAGTGGCTTTTTTCTTTCCTCCATGATGTAAGAAAATAAGCCTTCTTCATACAATCTGTCTGCCATGGGACAAAGTAAATGCATGTTGTGTGGCAAAGCCTACCTTTAACAGTCTGTCCACCGTTGCACGCAGGTCTGTGACCTTATTCTCGTGCTTCCTCTGCACGGTCGCCAGAACTCCCTCCATTTTCTTTCTCTCCTACAAACATGAAACCGAAGCAGTTAGAGGTGAGGAGCAGCTCGGGCCTTGAAGAGAGGCTTTCATCTGACTGTACAGAGGCTCTTTGTGAGGAGATGAGTAACCTGCTGCTGTGTGCTGCACCACAAATATGCAGGTGGCTCACGAGAACCAAGGAAAATGTGCAGAAATTTCCGCTTTACTGCGAAATAAAACACAATCTTTTACTCAGTTTTTGTGTGTCGTGTTAATTGATTAAACGCAGCTGCTTAACTTTGATTTCTATGAATATTAGAGTAAATCACATGAGCAGCCGTCCACTATGAATACTGCAGGTATCGTACTTACCTCTTCTCGCACCCTCTCCTCCACTCTGGCTAGTTGCTGCTGTATATCCTCCTCCAGTTCTGTCAGTTGACTGTTGTTCATCTCCTCAGCTCTGTGCGAGCAGAGAAGTACGTTCAATTAAAGCAGATCCTCCAAAAGTAGCCCGACAGATGAATACAAGCAGGACTGAAAATACGAATCCATTCACCTGCTATCAATAAGTCAGTTCTACCCGACTGACTCTACTCTTGTCAGACGACATATGAACCAACCAGAGGGGAGGGAGGGACAGCCTTTTTAAAGCAGATTCCACAGGTGTGCTAAACTGTGACAGTAAGACTTCTCAATATTGTTTATTTTATTTTAGTTAAGTTTTATATCAGGTTTTCCAACGTTTAAAGAGTATTTATTTTCAAAAGATAATGGAAATACACTAAGATTAAAGCGGATATCCAGTTTCTAAAATGATTAAAAGAACAGGAAAGTGCAGCACATTTAAGTTCTTCCTACTTCCTTGAATGAGGAATGTCACTGTTCTGTACTTAATGAACCACAGAACAACTCTAAGCAAAAATAGATTGGAGACGCGATTCTTTCCAGTGTGTAGGACTGAAATTCAATAGTCGTGTCAAGGTACTACATGAGGGATCAGTTCACAGGCTTAAAAGGAAATGATTAAAAGACTTAATGCACAGTTTCCTTGAGCCTTTAAAATATAACTAGAGTATCTGAGACCATTGTTGATGTACTTTGCATTCATTCATTCATTGTTCAGCATAAATGTTATTCACAAGGGCAAAAAAATCTAAGTTGATATAACAGTCAGGCATTTTCTCTGTACAGCAGTGATCACAGAAATTACTGTTATACAATAAAAAATGTTGTATATCAATTCAATTCAAATTGTTAAGTAATAATAATAAAAAAGGTTTGTTTTGACAAAACCTGAGTTGGTGATTGTTGGAAGAGGATGACGATAAAACAAAGAACATTCTGGTGAATTTTATCTAATTTTTCTGTTGAGTTTGAATGAAGCATTTTTAACTACAATTAAATGACTTCTGAGTCTGATGGCTTCTGCGAACAGCTGTTTCTGGCTGGATCTTATTGTTTAATGAAGAGGTTTAGTCTCTGTAGCGATGTTGTCATTAATGTTGTTGGACACTTAATAACAATCTGGGCCAGTCAGTGGCAACAACGAGCTCTTAAAGTGGATTACTTTGAAGGTGCACAATCGCCCTCAGGGATATTGCAGTCGGTTTCATATGTGCCTGCTGCAGTGAGCTCACTCAATGCTGGACCAATTTCAAAAATTGTTTTCACTTAAACATGGGAAAATGGGGTCCAGGTTGAAAAATACCACGTTAAAGTTCCCTTTAATGCAGTTTAAAGTGAAGCAGTTAATCCCAGTTGATGCAGTGGAGTCAGAGGTTTGGTTTATTCACCGTCTTCGTGGTTTAAAGCCACAAGAGGGCAGCAGCTCACCACTGGGCTGAAGTCAAAACACATCCACAGGCAGTTTGTTGCAGTAAGGACAATCAGGACTTTTTAAACTGTCACTTTTAAATGTAACCAAATGCTACTGCTCATACCAACATTATAGCCACATAAGAGTGTCCATCATCTTCAACACTATGTGATGTGAGTCACTGTTGAAATAATAGCTCATTATTTCATAGCCATTCTGTTTATTTCTAGTTCACAAGTCAGATATTCTACACTGACCCCACACAGGCAAATAGTAACATTTGTCCTCACCGCTTTAAACTGGTCTCCAGCTGTTCACACTCTAGTCTGTTGTCCAGGCTTTGGTTGACCAGAGAGTGGATGATTTCCTCATACTGCTGCAGCAGAGTCATGTTTGCAGAGGAGTGAATGGCCTGGTACAGGTCAGCCAGCTGCTCCTTGAGACTAGGGAGGAGAACAAACAGTTACAACCAGCAACAAACAGATCAGTGTTGTTTTTTCAATGTCATACTCCACCCAGAATCTATCTCTGTAGGATCATCTACTGTTGAACGATATGTAAAGACCTCCAAGCACGGAAAAGTGGGCGCAGTCAAGATTTTCTTGAACAAATAAAATTACTGTGTTTAAAAACTCTGCACAGGGTCATCATTAGCGTCACAGCATTTGACTCAGCAACAGGTGGATGTGCATTGAGCTCAAGAATCACTGTAGAGAGAAGTGTGAGTTCATTATAGATTAATCTGCTTTTTATTTTATTTATTTTATTATGAAATCTTAACTTTATCTACTATAACTTCTATAGAGGCTGAATGAACATACTATGATGATCAGGATATGATTGTAAATCGCAATTATTGTGGTCATGATAATCATCCCATGTCTGATAGAGGCTGATTCTTTCTGCAGTTTTCTCTCCTCTATCTTGGCCACCTCTAACCACTTTCAAAACCACTTAGCTACCAGCAATTGGGTAAAACTAGCTTAAATGCAGTAATGTAACAACCTATCAAAGAATCCTACTTTCATGAACATGATAAAGCGAGTTGTTGATTCAACTTTGGAGTCATTTTGGAGGCTGCAGTTTGAAGTGCTGATGAATTATAGACCACTGCACTGAGAGATGCTTCCATTACTCTGTCCTGCAATTTATCAGCTGAAAACAAACGAAACAAACATTTCTTACAGGATACCCATTATGCTCTTTCCTATAACCTTTCCTTGAGTGTTTTATATATGTTCTTGTCTCAAAACACACACTGCTCCTGACAACGCCTCGTCAGCAGTTTCGCCTTGAATTTCGTGATTTTGTGACATCTTTGTAGCCCATGAGATTTGTCACAGCCGTTCTGTTATTGTTTATGCGACACTGGGTCAGGCCAAGGACATTACATTAAAACCTGGGCACAGCGTTCCAGGCAGAGTGTTTGGAAGCCAAAATGAGATCTTGAAAGCAGAGATCTTACTTGGCGCATTAGAGACTTCCGCCGACTGAACCGGCTTTATAAGTGCCCTCAATTGTTAAATCAGCTGCTGAAGTTGCTTGTCAAGTTCACAGACTTGCCATTCACACACCTATTTGCAGCAAGCGTCCATGTTTTCCTGTGCAGATGCACTGTAGGGCTTTGAGACTGGAAGTAGGGGAATGCCCCCTCGGAAATTCCGATTTACAACGAAATACACCATTAGCAATGCTGGGTCAGGCGTGGCTGAGCTGACCAATCAGAGTAGACTGGATATTAGGAGGGGGCGCTAAAGACACAGGAGCTAAAACACCTTTTCAGACAGAGGGGGAAATGTAGTGCTGCAGCACTGGACAGTATGAGGAAACTGATGTGTTTTTGAGCATTAGAGCATGTAAAAAAAAAAATGAGGACAATATGTCTCCTTTAAAGTGAAACTCGCCAAAATGCAACCTAGGCTTTTTTGTGAATGTATATGATAATACGGTAAGTCTTAAAAGTTCCTCTTTCGTCGAAATTATGCTTTTACATGAAAGTTTGACTCATATACATTCACAAAATAAACCTAGGTTGCATTTTGGGCAGAGTTTCATTTGAAGTCAAGCTAGCTAGCTAGCTATGCTAGGTTGCCGTTGAAGACGTTACACCCTGTCGACTAATCAGTGCGGCCGGGCAGGACGCCTGAAGCCTCATTTAAGTTGACCTTGATGAGTAACTTTGGTCTACGGCTAATGTGTCAGCAGGACTATCCCACAAGTTCAATAACAGTGTCACTAATAATGATAACAAAGCTATATTTTCGTTAATATGAGCAGCTAACAGTAGCTAACGGCGATCAGCAGCAGCCGTTGGTCACGGCGGGCAGCCGGATGTGAGTTTACCTCTCAGGGAGCACAGGAGCCGCATCTATCCCGCCCACAAACTCTTCCCACGGACAGCTTTGGTTTTGGGACGACCCAGCGCCAAACGAAGCCAAGTCCAGAGTCTCTGAGACCTCCTGGAACCTGGAGGAAAAGCTGCTGTAGTCGATGTATCCGTCTTCGTCCGGGTCGAACTTCTCGAACAGGGTTTTGATCTCCGCCTCGGGGACGCACAGCTCCCGGCACACGACGGTAAAGTCCTCGTACTCGATCTTGCCGGACTTGTCCACATCACAGGCAGAAAACAGTCTCTGGAGGCTGGGTCGGTCCATAGTCGAACGAGTAAAAAACACATACAGAACATACAAAAGATAAAGTAAAAAAGAAAAACAAAACAAAAAACCGCGTCCTCTCTTGGAAGTGATTTCTGCTGCGCGACAGCCAAAATAAAAGCCTCAAAGTGTCAGTGAAAGTCTCACAGACGCGTTCAGGAGCCACCCATTGGTCCAGGTGCCACTGTAGGCGGGTGTCATCCGAATTAATGGACCCAATGAGCTACTTCCTACCTGGGATCTCTCAGTCACTGCTGCTGGGTTTACAGTTGTTTGTTTTCATCCCGAGTTAGATGTCATCCATGTGTGGGTCATACGCAGGTGGCTTGTCTCTGTTTGCCTTTAAGGTGTGTGTGTGTGTGTGAGTGTGTGTGTGTGTTGAGCATATGAGAGTTTTATCAGATACACTCCTCTTTGTTCACCTGGGTGTGCAGAGTGTGTTTCTGACTCCACCCTGTCAGATTAAAACAGGAAAAAAAAGAAGGAAAAAAATGCTATTAAAACCCTCATAATGTTAATATTGTGCCAAGCAGTTACATTCTTATACATACATGCCAGCATACATAAGAGAAGAGGAAGAAGTACTGATAAAACTACAAATACACTGTATTATTTGCAAAATATACTGGAAATATGAAAAGGTAAAAGTATTGTTTGTGCAGTAAAGTGACCCCTGTCAGGTTTACTATTTGGATTTGGAATGATAATACTACTATCAAAAAATATAAAGTGCATGTATGTTGCATTTCATTGCTGTTGTTGAGATAATTTTAACTACTTTATATACTTTGGGGTATTTTTTAATCGTGTGTTTGGAGGCTCATCTTAAAAATGTATCCGTTTGCAGTTATTAATTAGCTAATGTAACTTGATTACTTTGCATTACTTATGGATTACCTCCATACCAAACATAAACAAATAAGGACAAGGGACAATAAAATATCATCAGAGTGATGTTGTCTGAGACTAGTACACAATTCTTTTTTATAAAATTGTAATCCAATATAATAATAATCACAAGCACAACTTTTCACAGGCTCAGAATAACATTTACATTTTCCAGCTAATCCAAGAGGGTTGTTAAATAGTTTCTTGAACTGAAGGAGAATTTTCTTAATCATAAAAAGGAACAATTAATCCTTTAGTTCATCGGGAAAAAAATCAAATCACCAAATTTGAAGATGGTTTTCACTGAAGAGGAAGGGTATGAAAGAACGTTATCTAAAAAGTAACTCCTGACTAAAGCTGTCAGAGAAATTTAGTGAAACACTAAACGTTACATTCACCAATGATACGTTTACAAAAAACAGCATCATTAGGGGAAACGTTTCTGCTGAATAAAATCACGAGCCATTCAAATAAAAAAATTATCCATTTGATCTTTATTTGAAAAATTAAAATAAAGTGCTTTTTATATACAATACAAAAAAAAAAACAGTAGTGATGTATGATACAAAAAAATACAATTCACAATATTTTTACATTGGCAGCTGAATTTACAAAACAATTTTACATAAAAACTCTTTTTTTTTAAACTTACAATACATGTTGATAAGAGTCTGAGCAACTTGTACTGTCACAAATAGAAGGCCAGACTATAGTGGTTTATTAAGAGAGAGCAGACGACGATACTTCCACTGTGGCGTTTATTAGTTTAGGCTTGTATTCAAAGAAAAGCATGTTCAGTACCTGCACATGTTTTAACTAAATCACTGCCACGTTTATATTTGTTCTGCACTTAGCGAAATTTAATATTGTTCCGATGACAGCCACTTCACCAAAAGCTGCCGTTTGTGTTTTTAATAACAGTCAAAGCATGAATCTTTCATACTGCATGATTGATTATAGACGACCAAGTCTTTGAAATTCACACAGTCATTTTTTCATTTTGTCATTTAATGCCATTTACAAGAAATTTAACATAATACTAATGCGTATCTATAATGAAATATCTTTTAAATCAGCCAGTGGTTATTTATGTGCTACAGTTTTAGAGTAAAATTTAGTCCCTGACCGAGGTTGAAGCCACCATAACAACAAATTAAATAGAAAAGAAGAAAGAAAAAAACGCCTCATGGGCACATACTGTACAATGCTGACAGTATTAAATTACATGTATTCCATGCCTTCACTCTCGTTTCCGAGCATGGCCAGTCCCGTCACACCTACAGTGTCGCATTTCGACTCTACAGCACTACTACCTGGTTAGTTTATTATCCCAAGAGGCACATCTCTTGATTATTGTATCAGAAGGCATTATCTGTTTTCCCCAAGGCAGATTTGTTATCAAACCCATGACCTGCGTTATACTAAGGCTTTTCAACATCATGTGCAAATCCTATGCATTCAGAGTCGAGCGGTACGCCTTCCTGCGTTTCTGTGAATTTTTAAAAATTTTGCTGGCTGCTTTACAACACTAGATCCAAACTCAAGTAAGACTTAGATAATATTATATGACATGAAAATGCTTTCAAGTTACTCCAACCTCTGACTCATGTTTGGTGGATCATGTGGTTTATACATTTTGTTTTGTTTTCTGATAAGGAGATGGCTAATCAAAGTTAATTGAAATACACGATTCCCGTTTAACACTAGATGAGAATGAAATTTATTGCCTTTATGCCTGCCTTTAAAA
The DNA here is from genome assembly GCA_903131615.1 of Diplodus sargus. Taxonomy (NCBI): domain Eukaryota; kingdom Metazoa; phylum Chordata; class Actinopteri; order Spariformes; family Sparidae; genus Diplodus; species Diplodus sargus. The sequence goes on along the minus strand of CAEMYA010000177.1, from coordinate 6,068,152 downwards.
TCATTAACTGTCTTCAATTAATATGTATATCAAGGTTGAGTCTATACAGATGTGTATTATTTAAATCAGACTATGAATAGGTGTATTAAGTTATATTTTATTATTTCCCCTTTGAGATTAGTGATAGATATTTAAAACATTAAAGAGTGATGATTAAAAATGTTTCTGGCAATCGTCCTCCTTACCAAAAAATGGCTAAAATCTCTTGCATACTTGGAGTTAGTGTAATGAGAGCGAGTGTGAGTGCGCGTGTGGGTGTTTGTGTTCGCAGCGCCGCTGATCCTAAAGTAATTAACAGCGCCAACACCTTTGTGCTTACTCAGTCTCGAGGTGAGGTTTTTCTCTGTGTTTACCCCACTTCACATTATTTGCTTTGCATAGGCTGCCTATCTCGCGAAGAACAGCATGATAATACCTGGAATGAGATTTTTTTTCCCTTTATCACATTTGGTGACAGAAAACCCTGTCAGGCTTCCACAGAGGACTATTTGTATTGACTAATAATACCAATACTTAAAAAAAGCATTATGTGACTTCATTTATGACTATATATTTATATATTTATATATATATGTATATATATATAATTTTTGGTGTGTTGTGACTGAGGTGGTAGGAGTTTCTACAACATTTTCCTTGAGGTGATTCTTTCACTTTTCAACAACTCTTCTCTGAATTCTTTCTCTGTTGCTGTGTTTAAACAATGAGTGTGCTTCTTTGACTGGCTATCTAAAAAAGAAAACCTATGACAGGACTTTTTTTTCTTTCTTGCCTGCCACTGGATTGTTAGTGTATATTCTGGTGTGAGTGTTTGCTACAGAACAATACATAGTGCATAGCCTCAGCGAAGGGGTAGGCTCTTAACCAGATGACAGAATGAAAAGAAAACACTGTGTCAGCTGTTAGTGGGAACATGTTTGAGTATCACTCTGCCTTTCAAAGCATTACCAGTGGATTTTATGGACGGACTGAGCGGCAATGCAGTGAAATTCACTCACTGAATCATCGTTGTGACACCACCTCTACGCTTGTTACATTCCTGTGAGCCGTACGTGAAAGCGTCAGAAAGGCTGAAGGCAAACTGGAACTACTTCAGTGCGCTTCGAATGCACTTGAATAAACAGGGAGTGAGAGGGAAAAGAAAAATGAAATGCACATGGACCACAGGGACAAAACAAAACAAAAAAGACAAAGTGCAAAATCTGTGTAATGAAATGTCTCTCCATGAAGAGTCTGTTCCTCAGTTTTCCCTCTTACGGGGCTTTGTCTTTCTCAGCAAGTGCGCCACTTTCCTTTCAGTTCAAAATGAGTCCTTCTATATGTCACAAAGCCAGGCCTCACACTATAGAGTCTTTTATCTCAGAGCCCAGTCTGACTCGTGGCCGTGGGCATGCTGGAGAAATCTCCACATGGCTCTCTCTCATGTGCAGAAGCCTCTTCTCTGACTCGGAGAAGCTCTTGCTGTTGTCGGGCGACGAGCACTCGTGCGGTGGAGTGCTGCAGATGTAGTTGTCATTAAGGGTCTGGTAGCCCTTGTGATCTGATGCCGACGCTGTCACTGTGTTGCCATTAAGCGGCAAGTTCTCAGCCGGCTTCACCACTATTCTCGGCTTTTTCTGCTGCATGTTGGGGCACTCTCCCTCCTTGAGCATGGACTTCATGTGGTTGCGGTTCCTGTAGACCACGAAGAGTGAGAAGACCACGAGCGAAAACGCCAGGAGGGCACACACCACTATCAGCTCGTTCCAGTAGGTCTTAGTGTTGATCTGTGGGGAGCTGGCCTTATCTGGCAGGATGATAAACTCCTCCTGGGAGATCTGTGGTGTACGTGAACGGCCTGTCAGGGTTGTGCTCTCCTGCTTGGCCTCACCCCTCACACAGTAGTTTGCCAGCAGTTGTTTGAAGCCTTCTTCCACTGACCAGCACTCGTAGGTTTCCTGCCTGTCAGCTTGAGCTACTACTACTAGCCCACCCTCCGGGCTGGGGTAATGGAAGTGACCTGTGCTCTCACTGAACTCCCACTTCCTCTCTGCCAAATTAGAGCGCAGCTTGCACGGCAGTACTTTGAACGTGTTGGCTGGGATAATGATCACCTGGCACGAAGACACCCCTGTGAAAAGCAGAGCAGAGAGATAGATGGAGTCATGAAATGAGCTGTATCGCTTTATCTTGTGCACAATTCAGAATAATAATGGTTTCACACAATTAAGACTCAAATTGAAAGGCAAATTGTGTAAAAATCCTGCGCAGAGTGCTATAAATCCAGAGAAGAGGAGTTCACTTACGTGTAGGTGGAGGTTTAGCAAACCGTGGGCTTGGCACTGTCTTGTTGCAAATAATTGATGTGTCTGCTTCATCTACATCCTGCTGCCAGGCACTGAAACACACAGATTTAATCAGAAAAGTGGCATTTTCAAATGCTTATATTTACATATATAGAGAAATGTTATAGAAATGTGTCTCTAATAGCTTTAGCTGTAAAACTGCTGTGTAGACTGCATACTTTTTTGGCGCCGCCTGTCTCACATCCACACACTGCCTGCCGTTCCAGGCACAGTAAGGATCCCTGGAGAGGATGCACTCCCCGCAGCTCTGGTAATTAGTGCAGTTAGCTACTGGGACCTCCACCAGTTCAGAGAAAGAGGAAACATAAAGCTGACCCTGTGGAGGGAGAGATGACGAGGCAGGTTACAGGAAGGAAGTGCCCCACATACAGTCACAGAGTTATTAATTTCATCCACAATCTTCCTTGTCTGACCCTGAATTGAACACAGCACATTTAGTTTAATATGAATTTCTTCGCCTGAATGTACAAATCCAAGCATAGTATCAAAGACAAGCCAGGATTCAGTAAGTGTCACAATTCCAGCTGTTAAAGCCCCAGCTGTTTGCAGATCCCCTGAGAGAAAGTTGTATGTAATTAGCTCATTAAACATGAGGTCTGCTTCAGGCTGTGACTCTTCATGGCTCATGGAATCTCTAAACTGCCAATAAATGCATTTACTGCGCTTGTTATTAGTTTGCACCATGAGAACGCTCAGTAAAAGAAGCTGGGCCTGTTTTCCACCGTACCTTCTCGGTGTCCAGCTCGATGTGTTGCACTGGCTGGGAATCACGAAAGAGCACCATCTCCTCAATGATGTGCATCTTGTTGTTGACATTAATGGCTTTATGAAGTCTTCCATCATCTAGAAGACACAGTATAACTTGAAATTAGATGAAATCCTTCGTGACAAATGGAAACTACAAAGGGGTTGATGGGTGGGTGTTTACCTGTGCCAATGAAGAGCACATTATATGCCTTTTTTGCCACCTGGACTCGATGGACGGCGATCTGAGTGTAGCGAACGTTCCGTTTTAGCAGGAGAGGCTGGCTGCGGATCACGCTGTCCATCAGGAAGTGGTCTTTGACAAAATTCAGCACTTTGTCTGGCATGTGCAGCGAGGAGGAGATGCCCTGTTCCCTGGCAGCATTTGTGATACACTGTGGAGGAAACACAGTATTTTACATACATTCGGTCACGTTGGGTCATGACACCAACT
>CAEMYA010000177.1:6024199-6064127 GCA_903131615.1 Diplodus sargus | reverse complement strand
TAAACTTCACAGATAGCCTCCCTTAGACCCTCATCCGGCACTGGATGGAAAAATAGGGAGGGGACAATAAACTGCATATAGGCAGGGAACTTAATATAAAAGAGAAAACAGAAGAACAGAAAAAGACAAAAATATAAATATCTACACATGACCACATCAATTGCTGTAATACACATAACCCCCCTAACCCTAACCCTACACAATAATTTCTATCAAACAGCGCTTTTAATTTATTTTTTCACTGATCATTTATTTCATAAATTCTTGTAGTAAACTGTCTGTGACCTTATGGGGGGGTTAAACTGAAAGCATTAATACTATACTATATCCGTATAGTGACTAAATTATATTATATGATCTAGGCTTCTAGGCTTCTCCCTAAATCATTTTCTAAATGTTGTTTAAAAAAGCCTTCAACAACTCTGACAGGTTTTTAATTGTGTTGGAGAATACTGAATCCCCTTTCTGTTATTCCAATTCCAGCCTAGATAAAGATATTTAGTTTAGAAAATATCAGAATAAGTCCCAAATAAGGTGACTAAAACCTGTTCTGTCTTGTTTCTGGTACATTTAATGAAATACACAAAATAATCAAATTCCAAAGAATAAAAAAGTAAATTCACTCTCAAAATATGTGATGTGATAAGTGTGTGCAGCTATTGATTTTTTTTTTCTTTGGAAACAAACCTCTTCAGACAGCTCACAATCATTCTTTAATTCTGCGTATATTCCCAAAACAGGTTGCACTTTGGTTTCAATCAGAACATTTTTATTGCATGATTGGTTTCCAAAAGACCTATTGATTGCTCATGTGTGCCACATTTGCACAAAACACCTCAAGGTATCACTAGTTTAGTTTGGTGATAGTTGGTCCTCACCACTGAGACGTGAAGACTCCATAAAATAAGGTGCTCCTCCAGTCCTCAGGGCTGGGCGTCAGCACAAACATGTCCTGGATGATGTTGAAGGGAAAGCCATCATCAGGCAGAGAGCACAAGAGCTGAGCCTTCAGGAAGGTCGTCCATTTCTTCTGCAGCACCCTCTCGCCTCCCATGTCGCCCTGCAACACAGACAATGCAGATGTGCAGCTGTTTAACATGTGGCCAGTAGAGGGTGCAATAACACAACACTGACACCTGTCTGAGGTGGTGACTGTTGACAATGCCTCTGAGGAAACAGTTTGATTTGATGGGATCTGACAGGCTTGTAAAAGGCATGAAATAATAATGTGCACCATATGGCATGTTGTCATGGCATACCTTACATACCATAACACACGTATTGTATTTTATTCTGAAGATACTGTCATCCGTATCTACTTTGTTCATTACTACAAAAAAGAAATAAAATAAAGAAAACGCTGGGTCCAAAGGTAAAGCTGTTTGAATTAAAATGTTAACCTAACATAGCATAACCATGATGATCTAAATCACTGTGCCAGTAACACATATATACCCTGAGGCAGCAGACTTCTGGGTCATGAAAACAATATGCATCATCAACTGGCTTAGACTGGGGAAAAAAAAAAGGCTTTGAGGAGGGCAAACGCTTTTAAATGAAAGACAACGAGGCATTGCTCCCCGACAATCCCTCTTCAATGACACTCCCGCTGTGATTCGCAGCCTTTGGCACCCGCCTTCAAAGTGATGTGTGGCACGGGACCTCCTTGACATACAGGCTAATTTGGCTACACAGATTGTACATAAGATATCTGAGCAAATTGGAGAGCAACTACATTTTTAAACCTCAAAGTGAAAGTGTTTACTGTACGTGATGTGTGGCTGGGGAGACTATATTCCACAGGGAGTTACAGGCCTCAGGAAGGTGCTTACAAATGTTTTACCTACACAAAACAAGAGGCTATTTTTGTTGGGATTTACAGGGAGGACGATCTTCTGCACCGACCACCCCGTCTGTTTACATTCAGTTCATCGCAACAATTATTCCAGTTTTCTCACAGCCACAGATCTGACAAGATGAAAGTCGGCCAGTGGAGGAAATGTGTAGTTTTAAAAATGAGCAGAGGACCAAAGAGAAATACTAAATGATCTTAACTACAAGGAAACCTGTAACATGAAGCTTCAATTGGGTCCACTTCAGGATTACATTAATCAGAGGAAATGGCAGCGCTGGATGGTGAGGGGAAATGGCACATGACCAACACTGAGCTTCTGAAGCAATTACTTATTGTAGTAACCCAGGCAGATAATGAGCGACATACAGTATATTCTCTCGTCCTCGTGGCTGAACCTAGATTTATAATTTAATGCCACTCTGTGCTTAAACCGACGTCTGAATAATTGAAGCAAATGCATCCCGTTCATTAATCCCTTGTAAGAGCGCCCCTTTGTTCAAAAGGCTGTTCAAAAAGCCATGAACATGTACTGTAGGCAGTAATGGCTTCTATCTGGGAAACTGAACAATCCTGCAGGCTTTGTTTTATTTGTTTCAAGCAAAACGTTGTTTATCATTCCATAGTTAGCCTCGATGAAGTGGGACCTGTGTGCTAAACACCTGAATAAACAACAAAGAGGGGGCCTGCAGCCAACACAAGAAGTCAAACAAGGATCGAATTTAAAGTAACAATCTATTTGAACAGGGATTACTAGACTGTTTCGTTTGAATGAATATATAACATCTGTATTCTGAGAAAACACCTCATTTTCAAAGCTCAAGATACATTTTGAAACTCTTTTTGCATTTTTTTTGTAAGCACACTCCCCATGAAGTGACAAATTATAACTCAGTGGTTACGAATAATGTGAGCCAGGAAACGTTATATTCAGCACATATTTTAAAAGGTATCATTTGTAGAATATGGCCAGAATTCTGGGGCAGCATATCTACACGACAACTGTTGTTCCGCGCCAGCTATCGTTGGCTGCAGCTAGCTAGCGTTAGCCAATGAGCTCATGGCTAGTTAGCTGTTGAGTCTGTGGCCCTAGAGTCTGCCTGGTCGAGAACCTTGGATCAGCGTGGCAGTCACCATAGGCGACGGGCCCAGCTCAACTGGATCTGGCGACCTGACATGAGAGTGAACACAGCTGGACACCAGACTTGGACTGAGCACAGCCAGTTTGAAAACAGAGGATACGATCAGCAGCAGAGGGTGCAAACAGCATGTAGAGCCAGATCAGGGATTTATTTCTACCAAACCAAAAGTGACTGTGGAACCCAAACCAAGTATGTGTTGGTGAGTTTAAGGATGAGTTAACGAGGCATTTTAGCTCGTCTTAGTTTGTAAAAATTTAAAAGGTGTATGCTTGTATTTTTCTTTTGAGTAGGGAAGAGTAAGAGCATTTAATTCTGTCATTTTGTGAGTTTATGTTGCTCATTCATTACTTTAACAGCTGATTACATCAGATTATCAACTCTAGAATTACGAGACAGAATGGGCCGGAGTTAGCTGGTTAGCATTCTGTTGATGTTTAATAATGTTTTCTAAGGTTTTAAACTAAAATTCAGGCCATATCTTGCATATTTCTCCTTTAAGCATATGTGAGAAAGTCAACAATGCTACATGAGTCTATATTTGTATAACTCTGCTTAATTAGGAGGATTGTTTTATGGATTTATGGAAAAACAGAGTGGAAACTTGCTTGAAAAGTGAAGATAAAACCGTGGGCAGTGTCTGACTAGATCAGGCCTGTGAATCACAGCATGATACCACCTCAGGGTGTATATCTGATGCACGCACTGTAGGTGGTGTCTTTATATGACAGCAGGATGACTGTCAGACACACACCTGGAGATGGTCTGAAAATAAAAACTACTAAATAACTCAATACTGGCTTTCCAAGTAGATTCCTAAAAGTTTTAGTTTTACCAAAAAAAAAGGGTATGAAAATAAACAATGAATAAACATTTAAGATGGTGTCACGAGACAAGTCTGAAATAGTCAAAAATGTTGTCGAACAACAGCTCTAACATGACATATTCTCTCTGACGTGGACATCAGACTGTCAGCACGTATTTTTCATTCTCCTTGGATAAACATGACTGTCTTCACAGAGACAGGCAGCAGTCTGATTTGGAGAACAGGTTTGAGATTTGCTATGATGTTTACAGACCCAGAATAATACTGTGTGAGGTCTGCGTTTTAGTTTAAAAGCCATGAGTTTAAGTATTTCACCAGGTGATCATCCATTTCTGTGCATGAATCATTTTGAGTTGGCTACTGAGTCCTGTCTGAACACAAATATTTGGTGAAACATGATAAGAATTGAGGGAGGAACTGGAGAAAAAGAATCAAACATGGAAGAGGAATGTTTTTCTGTAACCAGAGAACCTGCGTCACAGCCCAGAAAGACTGTGTGCTATCGGAAGCTTTCAGAAGACTACTTATAAGTCTGTATAGGAGGATATACTGAACACAAACACACATAAATGCACAATGGTCTGATAGATTCCTGAAGGGGTGTTAGTGGGTGCTGCTCAAGAGGAGAAAAACCTCCTTTTAGATGGACTATCTTTCTTCAAGCATCACTCACCTTACACACACGAGCAATGCGTGACACAATGGTGTTGTCAAAGAAATCAAACTCCTTTCCTGCTTCACTGAAGAAGAAGTAAATCTTATCGTCATCGCCCACTAGGTTGCCCTTGGGCAGGCTCTCCTGTATGTAGGCAGAGCCAACAAAGGCCGGGTCTGGAAGAAAAACAACGTGAACAATACTGTCAACCTACAGTATATGAAATTCAGGCATCCATGGAGAGATGTCCCTATTCCCTCTGACATCAACGCACTAAATGGAAAATTCAATTGTATCAGGGACTTGGTGTCAAATTCTGCAGGTCTCAGACAGCATATCTGACACTAAATAAAATGAAATAATACATTTGCAGGTAATACTTTATATCAGGATACATGTATTAACGTAATAGGCAAGAAGGTCAGGGTCAGCAGCCCAGCCACGCCCACAAAGTAATTATTAAGGCATTAATAAGTGATTTATATGGACGACTAATAATGAACCATTATGTTGCTTGAATGCAAGTTGATAAGAGACTAGTTCATGGTGTTATCATTTATCTTATGATAAGAAGATATAATGAAAAAGACTTGTACCTTGAAGCCAGTTGAGTGAGTTCTCTGTTTTTAGAGCAGTTCCTTGGCTCAGACTCTTGTAAATGATGGGTTCATTTCCTTGGAAATTACTGACTGTACCGGCGTACAGCTCTCCATCTGCAGCAAAGAGAAGAAGACCAGCTTAATCACAGTGTTTACCGCAGGGGAATGGGCTTTCTGCGTCATACACAGTAATGAAATCCAGAGGTTACGCCCCAATTTGTCTCCATATCAACCCACTGTGTCTGGTTACTTTACTGATTCCCACAGTGTCTTCTATAAATGAAAGTGTGAATGTGAAAACAGCTCGACTTTATCGACAGCTGACAATAATTCAGGGACCTACCGGCCATGATGGCAGTGGACTTGTATTCAGGGTTAAATGGGCAGCGGCTGCGTCCATCCTCTGTAACAATCTCACCGGTATCACTTCTGACAAGGGAGAAGTCTGCAGTTTTCTGGACAACACAGACACACACACACACACACACACAGAATGGCACATGCTTAGCTGAATATTAGAGCTGTAACCTGCTCTGACAGTCACCGCTGTCTGTCTGTCCCACAGTGAGAAGATATTCACTGTCTGTCTTTGGGTAAAGTTGAAACACGGGTCATCTCTGTATGTTTGTTGCACTGAAAGGCTTTAAAAGATTTGTAGAAAAGGATTGCAAACTGGATCGATTCTTATATAATCTGATTACATGCATTAAATATTTTGATCCATTTCCCTTCGGCACAGGAGATAATAAAATAATGCACATACAGTATATTGTATCTAGCCCGGCATGGGCCTCAGCCAGACTGCTAAGTGAGCTGAGAGGCAGGAAGCATCAGACTTTAGAGTCTCTTCCTCTAGAATCTAATAAATAATCGCTACATATAAAGTCCTGCATTAGGGGGTAATCAACTTCTCTAAAAAAACAAAACTGTGAATGACACAGCTTTTTTCGATCATAATATAACAAGACTCACTATGTAAGCACAGGTGGGGCTGAAGGCGTATGTTCCACACGTGTACAGATGAGTGCTGTTCATGCGTAGTAATATCTTGATGTAGTTGAAGCAGTCCGTCTGTATCAGAAACACAAAAGACATTTATGAAAAAAGTTGACAATTAACTTCCCCACATAAAAGTTGACAGAAGCTTTACAGAGAGTGAAGATAAAAATGATCCATAGACTTTACCACTGTTTACAGTAGTAAGTTTACAAAAACCTCAACCTGACAAACTACAGTGATTCTACTGCAAATTGTTTTCTTAAAATCAGATGTGGGAAGTAACGAAGGTATTCGGATTGAGTATTTGTTTTTCGGAACTACTTTTTAACACAAATATCTGTACTTTCAACTCCCCACATTTCTGAAACAGGCTTGCTACTTCAGTTTTAATGCGTTTGCGGGGATTTATTCATCATTTTTATTTTGCATCAGTGCATGCTGCCTTCCCAACTTCACAAGACTGATTTCAGTGCTTAAAACTCACAGCAGTAGTCGGACGTAACAAGACAGAAATAAGACAAAAGCATGTTAGTGTCTCGTATCTGCAGAGACCCTGCAGCCCTCTGCCTGTATTTTCATTTTGTTGCCATGTGCGGAATGCTTTACTAACCATTAATGTGTGTTTACAAACAACTTAAACAAATCCAACTGATTCTATCTTTAAGTTTAAATGTCTTTGAATTATATTAATATGACATGAGGTTCAGTCAGCTTTGCACAGAAATGGCCAGGAGAAAGTCCTTCAGAGTGACGCTTTTCCCACTTAGATTTTTGGGCCATGTTGAGTCATCCAGCAAGTTTGAGATCAGTTTCAACATTCAAAACAAACACTGATTAATTTGCTAATGTGTTCCCGCCTAACAAATAAGCAATCATAAATTCACAAGGCCCTTGGTCTGTATGTTTACATATAGAAATTCTAATGGAGTGTAATAGAGGAAAAGTCTGTTTGAGAGGAAGGAAAAATCCATTGTTAGAATGGAAAGTTACAACTTGGCAGGAAATTTCCAGGGTTGTGCCCTGGGTCAGTTTCCAAAGTGGCATGCAACAATGGTCATCTTGACCAAGGAGGCGAACCTGCAGTCATGTAAATACACATTGAGCCATTTGAGTTCAGGTACTTCAGCAGTTCACTCGCCTGCAGGTCTTTGCCTTTGAAACTGCACTCGTCTCTCTTCCTCTCCGGAGTTTTCCACGTGAGCTGCGGGAAAGAAACACTGTCAGACTCACACTGTGGGTATAATACAGTGAGCAGGGTTATGTTCTCATTGGACTTCTAGGATCGTATTATATTTACAACCACATTCATATTGTACCTCTGGGATCAGATCATAACTACATTCATATTGATACAGTATATGATACTGCAGTTTACAGACGCTTGGCTCTTACGTTTCTTTGAAGCTTGACTGCACCGATATCAGTTAGGTTGAGAGCAAAAAGAATCTCCCGGGCACCGACGTACAGCATGTCGTCTTCTTTACTGAGGTGGAGGGAGGTGAAGTTATGGATCCCGCTGACTGAGAAACTTCTGGTTGTCCTCTCCTTTGCGTCTGGACAGAAACAGACAGAGAGGAGACAGAGGGTGTCATTCATTAATGAATATGACCGTGCTGAATATTAAGAGGGTTTCATAGAGTGCATTAAAACTGACAGAAGCCATTATAAGGTACTTAAAAAAGCAAAAAGGATATTTGAATATGCAAATTGAAGCATTTTGCAGATTATTATGTTAATATGTCACTCCTGACAGGCCTCGCCGAGTTCTCCGGTTTCTGACACCATCACAGCCTGGAAAAGTTTTGTGTGCTTTCATGTTGAAAGAATCTTAAAAAAAAACAGACTGAATATATCTCTGAGATGAATAATGCTGTAATTTGTACAAGTAAAACCATCTAACCTGGTGCATTATTAGAATGATTGATGTTTACATTAAGAACTGAATAAAGCTGTTATGGAGATATGTGGTTAAAATGTGGAAATGATATATAAAAAATGAATAGGATATTGTTGATTTTTGCATCCAATTATTAAAAAAGCTGCAGTAAAAGAACAAGAATGTACAGACATATGTTGGCATATGTAATTCAGCAAAGGAAAATAAGAAAAAAAGTTTACAAGGTGCATTCAAGTGAAATCATTTGGCCCCTGACTGCTGCTGATTTTGGACCCTGACAAGCATCTACAGGAAAAAACATATATTGTAAGATGGATCTCAGGATGTTATGGGTCATTACTGAAACATTTAAATGAAGATACATTTGAATTGTAAAATCTGTTTAGTATCCCAGCAGTTGGTGACATGCTACAAAGCTCCCAGTCAGACTGAAATGAAGATGAAGATGTTGCCATTACAAGGTCAGCAACTTATATCTTGAGGCCACCAGGACGCTCCCGTTGGATGTAAACGTCTGATGTCATTTCACTGCTCACACTGTTACTGAACTGAATACCAATGAATGTTACCAGGGAGGAAAAAAAAAAGTGTTAAAAAATGTGTCTGTGTTTTTTCTTGCGTGCAACTACAACTTCAACATCCTGTCAGCTCCTCGTCAAAGAGGGTCAAAGAAGGAAGGAACAGGAAGAGAAAAAAATCTTATATTTCTCCTAAAGTAAGTGAATGATTTGCTCCAACCACATTAATACCTCCCGACTGAAGCCAAGGGTTAAATCATCAACTCTCCTAATCACCGCTTTAAAGGCTCATGTGTATCTCAGATTTGCAGCAGCCTGGAGGCTTTCACTGCTGGCCCAGCTTGAACAACTCGCCTTAATTGCGTGCCAGCATAAACAGAAGCAGGGAGCTGATGGAAACTTGACGTGACTGAAGCTCTGATACAGGACCTGTGCCCCTGTTATACGGAGAATGAGGGAAAACATAACAGACCAAAGAAGTCCATTTACTTTATTGAGGGAGGTCCTCTGATTTGTTTGTCTCAATGATGTGATTTCATGTTTATAGACAAATGTTTGCTGTTATTTTCAGATAAGTGACAACTCTAAATGGCTGTAAAAAATTACATTATGTTTCGCTTTTAAAAATAAGCATGGCACTCCCCACAGGCAATAATATGTACTTTGGACGCTCCTCTTGACCTTCCTCCATAAAAGTGATGAAACGGTTCAACTAAATAATAAAACAGGCAAAGCACGCAGACTTTAATATGGTGTGACGTGACGGATGTTTTTTCACTAGGACCAATCACAGGAGCCATCCTTGTAAACTGTATTGAAAACAAACTATATTATATATATATTATAATATTTGAAAGGTGATTGGACGTACCATCCATCTATTTGTGTCACAAGCTAACATCAACCAATCAGATAAATGAACCATGTGACATGATAGGAGAGCACTACCAGCAAAGCCAGTTGGTAAATGTAACTCTTAAGTTGCTTTCAGACCTTTCCTGGTTCAGTTAATGCAGATCCTCATACATTTTCCTGATTATGGTGCTGTTGCTCTGGTGCCCTTTTTTGATAACAGATATGTGCTTTTAGCATGATTTTAAAAGCTAAATAACTAATAAATCCATCTGCTTATCAGCCCCGGAAGCAATCTTTCAGTATATGTCGATCTGTAGCCTATAAGCTGTGTATTTGTTGATAGGTTATTTTTCCTGGTCAGCAGGTCAAAAGACTGATTGATTCCTTCTGACAATCTTTGTACAAAAATAAGTCTGACTTTCACTTTCATTTCCAATATGTGAGTCAACAAAAAAAAAAAATCATATAAAGTCAGTTTTGTGACTGTCAGTTGACCTCATGAGGCAATCTGCAATGCCTTTTCACTTTCCAGACAGACAGGCAGATTTATCCTGAAGTAAAACCACAGATGTCGGTGGTAATAATTACAATTATAGCACTTTCCGGTATAAAACTAATCCAGCCCAGGTAGGGAAAGATGTCATTAAGTTGTACTGATAATAAGCACGCTATGTGGTACGTACCCTGTAGTATGTGTGACCTGGTATAACCTCACCACAGTGGGAAGGTACAGCAGGTTAAAAGAGACTTCCTCTCCCTCGGGAAAACAGCATGTTAATAGCAGCCCATCACCGAGGCAACAGAGAGCCATATTGTAGTTAAATCTGTCCGTAAAACCTCAAGAGGCTCCGTGCTACGTACTGTACATGGACCCGTTGGGGCTGTTCTCTCTCCTTTTCACTGTCATTACAGGATAAATGGAGTGCTGCTCCGTGCCGGTACGTTTCCCCCCTTTTTTCCCTCCCCGCAGAGCCTTGGGCAAGTTTAACTTTGATTTACGGAGAGAGAGACACAAAGGCCAAAGCCTGAACCAAAACAAAAGCTTTGAGGGATTTTTTACAAAGGAGGATATCTACACAATTATTCTCTGGAGTCAGATCAACACTGTCATACTTACCGGCCACAGCTGACAAAGAAAAACAATATGGTCCCTAATTGAATATCATTAAAGAGATCCAGGAGGGTTTGCGACCACACAAAGCTTGCCATTTACAGTTTCAGGAAAACATTAATCATCTTTCAGTAGAAACCGACTGGTCCACAAATGCTTTATTCCTCGGAGAGGTAGGTAATTGTTAAAAGCTATATTTTACGTTGTATTTTTTCCACTTTTTTTTCTATTAATGGCATTATCGAATGGTCAGCCTTGAAATAATAAGTTCAAATTGAGTCAAGATGCTGAAAGCGGCTCTGACTGATATTTCATTCAAACTTTTAAAAACATTTTTTAGCCCATTGTTTTGATTTTATAGCTAAAAAGATAAGGAGCCAAAGCAGACTGTATAAAAACGATAATATCCCCATTATTTTTGACAGGGATTGCAGATATGATATGATTCATGACCAGTCAGAATGATAATTTTTAACAGAGCTTAAAGGACAGAAAATACTGGAAGAAGCATGTTTTGATGTAAGGTCTCCAATGTCAAACTGACTTCATCGACTTCCACAAGTGTATTTCTTCATCTTGAAAACTGTTGGATCCATTTCCAGCGCCAAACTGGGCTTAGTGGACGAGTGACGAGTACCAGGACATAGACAAGACCCATTTGATTTGTCTCACTATGAAATCGGGAGTTTAACGAGAGGAATCATCAATCGGGAGCACAGCGGGAACAAAGGTTAAAAATAGGTCTCAATGAAGTGAAAGTGGTGTTAACATATGAAAGGATGGAACATTGATTTTAGATGAATGAGATGTATACACTTTGAAAAAACCTAATTTAAAAAGGAAATTAAATTGCATTTAAATTATGTGATGCAGGGGTTTCCTACGCAGAAGCTATTGTATAAAAGCATTGTGATTTGTTTTACACTAGATACACAGACAGAACAAAAAGAAAAGTGAAGAATAACTTGCCACAAGCTCATCAGAGAACCAGGTTTTAGTGTTCATGTGTTTCTGCCCTAACAACTAAATGGACGTCCTGATATTCTATGGGAGCATTATAATTACTGATGAAACTTTTCAGCAACAACGCAGTCCTGAGGCCACAAAGCCCAGGCATAGAAACTACTAGAGGTCAAACACTTCACAGACTGTAAATGCTAAAACACTGTCACAAACCAACGAGTGGACCCTACTTGAACTTGTCCTACCTGACCCTCATCATATGCCACAATCTCCTCAAGAATCCTCTGTATTGTTGTTTGACTGTCTGAGGTTGATTCCTGAGGGGCCATTTCATGACAATGCAGCCCCAGAAATGTTGTGGTGAACATCAGGAGGAGGGAAATGGACAGGATGGCTCAGAGGAAGCACTTAAGAGTGAAAGAGCAGCTTGTATCTGCTACATCCAGAGACAAGGCGTCAGACAGAGAAGCCAAGTGACCGTCATGTCACTACTGAAGAGATACAACAGTACAACACTGTAGTTCATCTTCACTATGGTAGACATCTTGTCCACATCGTGCTTTTTTTCTTGGTAGGGGACCTTTGAGAAAGCCTTGTCATAAAGTATAGATGGTCACCACTTAAAAGTGCTTCACTGTATTGTTTTATTTACAGTGTATTTATATTGAAATGGTAAAGATCAGGAAGCCTTCTCACTCTGACAACCAAACAGAATGCCAGATACAACTTTTCACATTACTGATCTGAAGAAATTGCCACAGGAAAGAGACAAAACAATATCCGCTTTGCTGCCTTTGCTTCACTGATGAAGGGAGCACAGGTGAGGCCAGCATCTGATATGTCCCTCAAATGAAAAATGAAAACACTCCACAAAAAGGCAAGCAGAGCTGGATGACTTTATGCCTCACTATATCACTGTTACCAGACCCTTGATCCAGACAGAGCAGCTCTGTCTGGTTCACAGCACTTCTGTGACCCTGCATCGCAGCGCATGAACAGCGCGCTCAGTGGTTCAGCAACTGCCAGCTGTAAGCAATATGAGATCATTGCCATTATTATGTAATTAAAAGTAATTTCTGCAAATGACGCTGCTAAATGGATTGAAATACTCGCCTCGACTGGCTCGCTAATCTATTTAGAGGGGAAATTAATTATATTGGGCTTAAAGGAATTCTTCTACATTTTTGCAGCTGATTTCCTGATGGGTCCAAAAAAGTGGAAGGATAATTAAAAGTGTGGAACATCCCCTCTAGAGGGGAACTGTGGAGTAATTTGTCCTTTGGTGACAAAGATCTAAGTGCTTTCTTTTGTAGGGCAGCTATAATCAGTCGCCCCCTTGTGTGGGGGGGCTGCCTTTATCAGCTCTTACAGCTGTGTGGTGGGATAGTCAGACCTCATTTAATGCACCTGTTCATGTACCCTTCCTGCAAAACTAAAAGTAAACAGTCTCTCAAGGCTGTCAAAGGCAAAGCTTTGTTTGACTGAGAAACGAAAATATTATGAACGTTAAAAATGAAAAATAGCTCCTGGCTTCAGTGCCAAGATGACGTGTAAGCAGTTTCTGATGTCATTCATGTTGATCATAGTTCACCAGTAGATGACCTGGAAAAAAATGTCTGCCTCTCTTTAGATCAAGAACAAGCAATAGAGTCAGAGTGGGTCATCTCTTAGGGACGTCAGATGCCCCATTTCCAGTCTTCTGACCATAAACATGTCCTATATTCTCATTTCTAAAGGAACATAAGAAGACTCTTGGCAAGCAATATTCTTACAAGAGCATAAACTGCCCCTGAACTAGATCATTTTACGTTTATTTTCTTAAAAAAATAACTTAGGAAGATAGCCCTGCACTATGTAATTAATCTAACTTTAATCATAATAACATTAAAATATTTGTTTTCAGCCGGTTTGGTTTATCCAATGTAAAAATAAAGAAATATATTTGCCAACTTGCCTGCCAACTTGTGTCAAGCGAAGGACAAGCATTCAGTGTTTAACACTGAGACAAGTTCGAAAACAGTGAATAAAAAAAACAAAAAAATTATATCAATGCACAGTCAATAAGATTTTTTTCGAATGGAAAGGGGTGCACAAGGATACCGAGCTTTTCTTTCTAAACAAAGTAAACCATTCTAAACCCATTTTCAATAACAACAACTTGGGTCATCATGATAAAAACAGGATTGTTTTTCCTAGCTTTTGAAATTTGTACAATACACAGTCTCAGTACAGCAACATTTTAGATATATTCAAATCATATAAAGAGTACTACTGAATGGTCATTATTTAGCTTTTGGCTCATACAATTCCTCCTTAAGACACATTTTCAAGAATGCCAAGTGACAGCAGCAGAAAAGGTCAAGTGGGAGATCTACCTGATGTCAAAGGTAGGAAACGTTTTGGTGACGATACCTCCATGTTAGAATTTTAATGAAGATAAAAGAGAGAAAGTATACTTTGTAGAGCGGTAAAGAGGAACTTAATAAAGGAGAGCAAAGAGACCCAAGGGACAAATCTCTTTTCTTTGTCTTCATCTACCTACAGTTCTGTACTTGTTCAAGGACTTTGCTCGGGATAGAACAGATGAATCCTCGTAAATCCATTTGCTTTGAGAAGAAGTGATTAAGACCCTCTGCTGAGCGTGAAGCAATGGCCACTGCGACAGGAAGCTGCAGTGCCAACAGGAGTCCCACTGGGTCAGTGTCTGAGCGACACCAGAACTCCAGCTACTGTCACATTGTCTGGTGACATCAGAACAGAAAACAGCCCACACTGGAGCGCTAACGAAATTATCCAGAGTCATTTTAGAACTAGCTATTAAGAGCTGCTGCTGAATGGGTAATTGTGTGGGAGAATAAACCTTGGAAGCTGAAGGACAGAGACTGAAGCATCTGGAATGCATTAAGACAACAGGCCAAGAGGGTCAATTCACCAGGAGATTCATTAGTCAAGCTGTGAGCCTGCTGTTTGCATTGGTAAGTTGTGGGGCTGCATCTTGTAAGCAGGATATTGTCTCTGCTGCACCATGCTGATGCTGAATTGGTGGCAATTTTGAACACAGCTTCAGCAAACAGAGGCTGGAAAGTCATATTGCAAATGCTGAAAATACTGTAAATGCCAAGGAAATTGTAAAGTGTAGAGATAAAGTATGTGCCTTACGTATTCACGCAGCAGGGATGAGCAATAAAAGGCTGTTGTGGCGCAGTTTATTGGGGAACAGAAACTAATTAATCTGTTAACATTTAAATAAAACACCTTCGTCCAAATCTATTCAACCTGTAGTTTGTTAAAGAGCCAGCACCTCAGCTCTATGGGAACCTTTTTCCCATGAAAAAAGTTGACAAGGGCAGTCTGTCGGCCATGGAGCAACACAAGCTGACCCCAGATTAACCACTAAAATGTAAACCAGCTGCTGGTTCATCAGGAGCTAACCATGACCTTCTCCTCAGATCAGGGCAGGAGCATCAAAAACAAAAAGACTGTACATGAGGTCATGGCATGTTTCTAACTGTGCAGCAGCACTATGACCTGACTGTACTGACTCCATGCTGTGTATGTACAGAAGGAGCAGAGACACCATCCTTGCAACACTTTGAAGATGAACGTGAGAAGCAATGACAGTGTTTTCAAAGGATGTCTAAAGGGTCTGCTGTGATTGATATACATCCAGCTACCAGTGGATTTGACAGAGTGAGAGACATAGACATCAGCAATATCAGGATCAATGATCTATCTTTTCAACACTGGTCAGAACATCACACATAAAGTGCATTAATGAATCCACATATTACAGCATCATAAAAGTACCATCTGTTTGACTACAAATCACCCAATATTATTGATTTGGTTTGAATTGACAAACCAGGGTACTAGCTGTTTCTTTAAATGCATCCTTAACAGTGTAGTGCTGAAATGATTGGTTGATTAACTGATTGATTAACTGACTTATCAAGTCAAAACATATCTTGGTGTTGGTGCACAGAAGAATGCATCTTTTCCTGTTTTACATAATCATTTAAATACTTTAATCCCATGAACAAGAAGTTAATTTATTACTTTTTGGGTCAACAAAACGTCAGAAAAGAGTCAAATAAATGTCCATAACAACTTCCCAGAGCCCAAGGCAATGCCTTCTAATTGATTGTTTTGTTTGATCTATGACTATCAATCAGAAATCAAAATTGTTGCCTTTGTTTTAACATTACTTCAGGCTATGTTACATTTTCATGAGACCTGGTCACTATTTTTGCCGCTTGCCATTATTCAGTTATTCAAAACAATAAAAATAATAACTTAGTCATAAAAAATCCCTCATACTGTAGCTGAATTCTACATTGATATCGTCCAGTGGCTCTCAAGTTTTTTCACCCCAAAAGCAGAAAATGTTCATGCCCGCACCCTAAAAATGTATCAATTATCAACAACAATTGCCAATGTGACCGATAAGAAAGGATCCAAGTGGAATTCTAGTTTAAAAAGCATCAATAAACTCAACAGCCCTGCATCAGTTCCATGCCCCACAGTCTGAGAACACTGGTGTAATCTCATGGACTTTAACAAGTCAAGTGGAGTGTGTTTAAGCATTCATGCCATTAAGAACTGCTGTTCAGCTATGTGGCACCAGCACAGTATTGAAGAGCTGTTATCTCACTTGACACTGCTGTCATTTTGAATTACTGGAGAGTGGTTGATTCGACTGGTGTAGACAGGGCAGCTTTTGAATAATTAAAAAATGCTTTGGTCCCAGCGTGGCTGTGGGCACAGACCCTAAATAAAATTAAAGCACGACTGTCCACATGCATGTTTTCTAACAGAGGGCTGAATAGATCAACAGGCAAAGACAGGGAACATAAACGGCTTATAGGTGTGCCTTTAAATAGTGTTCCAAACACACTAAGCCCTTCAGTATGGTCTGCATTAAAGCCTGGAACAAAAGCAGAGAGTAAAGCAGATGCAGGCTCTACTCACTGAACCCATGATCCGTCCTGATAGGCGCATAATGAGAACCAGACAAGTGTTCACACCATAACACATACAAATCCCCATTCATTATTCATGGCAGATTACCCTCTTCATTAAGGCAGAGGCGGGGACCAGGGGACACAGAGGGCAAGACAGAAGAGGAGGGGAAGTTGGTCTACGAAAACCTAACCAGATGAGAAGCAGTAGAGCTGCTCTCGCCCGCCCACACTGCCAAGGTTAAGGCTTGTAAACCATCAAGCTAACTGGCATCCAGATAGGACAGAGAGGCCAGAAACCATGACGAGACGGCAGCTTCTGCTGTATAAAGTTCAGGTCCCTGAGGCCCGCAGCTCTGCATTCTGCTTTGATACAGTAAACACAATGTGACAAAGCCCTTCTGCGGGAGGCTGGAAAATGTCAGTGTAGCAGAACCGAGATTACCACGGCAAGACAAATTCTATCACCAGGCTCTGCTAACCTTCATCGGCAGGATGATAATAACAATCTAAACCCTCAAAACTGGTCTCTAAAACACCAACGTCTTTCAGGGAGTTCAGCCTTTTTTGGGGTATTGTTTGACAGACTTGGTGTATAACCCAGCTGGTAACTTTTACTCTGAGCCCTTAACCATGTCAAGACAGGTCAGAAGGACCTGATCAACATTCTCCTTGTTAAATTTTATTGTGGGTCACTCTTAACTACCTCTGTTGTTAAAGCTGTGTTATTTCCTGCATGACCCCTCATGGAAAGGTCAGAGCTGATCATCGTGGTGAAGCAACACAAATTCTGATTCCCAGAAAAGCTGGGGCGCTGTGTCAATCATGAATTAAACTAAATGTGATACTTTTTTGACATGTTCTCGCTACAGAAAACAGCACAAATACAATAATTTGATGGCAGCAGCAAGATTCAAACAAGTTGGGGCGATGGCAATTGGCCATTGCCTCTAGGGTGCCACAAACCCGCCCAATCCTGGTAGTCTTTTGGCTCTCTCTTCCCCTGGCACCATGCCATCTTGCTTTGGAGTTCTTGTGACATTTTGTATAGTTAAAGTGGCTTTACCTTGGTTAACTCAGCAGCATTTTCCTGCAAGATTTATTTGTTAGAAACTATATGTTCTGCTGCATTTGTGAATTCAAAAATTAAGCTTTGTTAAATAAAATTCCTTAAATTAGGTAATCGTGTGCTGCCTTCCCTTTTGTGTTTTTCTCAGAGCTGGCCATAACAGTAAAAACAACTTTTCGGGAACTGGTGATGTACAAACCATGACTCAGGATAAGTTGGGTTAGCTCCAATAGTATTTCAAAGATAGACACATGACAGAAAAGACAAACTTCCTCGCTTAGCCTCAGTCATATTGCATTTATAGCACATACGTAACAGGCTGGTCTTCCAGGTTTCTGACAGGTGGGTTTTGCATGTTTTATGGTGGTGTTTAACACTGGCTGCGAGCCCTAAAAGCAAATCTTTCCATCAAAACAGGGAGAAGTGTGAAGCATCTTTTCAGCAAGTGATTGATGGTGTGTGTTGTTGTGAAACGCTCCGCCAGGGCTGAGCTGCTGGCTTTGTCGAGGCTGGCAGGTGAGAGAGATTACCTGTTGGTATAGAGGGCCTACATGAGGGAACGTGCAGGCTCAGACAGGCGAGATGGCTGACCTATTTGAAAGATTGCCTGACTCGAAATTAGCTCCATACTGGAATTTTTATCCATGTCTATGGTAGATTACTAAGAGAAGATCAATCAACACAATCTTCCCTGACATTAAGACTCCAACGACAGCTGAATCACTAACCACAGTTCAATCATTGAAAGCCTCCATTGATCTCATAATCCATCATTGTGTTTAATTTTCTGTTGAAATACTGAGACACAATTAATGTTTAAATCCAGCTTGTCATCTCAAGTGCACTGGTAGATCATCTGAATAATTACACACAAGTGATGATAAAATCACCGCTTAGCTCTGGTGGCCAAGGCACTTTACACAGGGAGAGCACAGCAAATCAGGCTGCACTAAAGGCTCACTAAACAATATCCAAGTCATATTTTCAGGGTGACTTATGACACGCACAGACGTTATGTTTCTAAGCTGCCCGGCTGGTATGACATTCTCTAAACATACAATAAATACAGGTTATATAAGTGAGGCAACTGTCACTGCTTTTGAGACTATGTCAGGCTGAGTCGCTGCACAATAGGCCTGTTCATTTTGTAATTATGTCTGACCTGTAGGTACTCGACAGAGCCACCCTGATGGAGCTGCCATTCACAGTGCGGATTTACGTGGGTTTTTAAATCATTATGCTGAAGACAAACACCATTTACAACCAGCCAAATCCTTTTAGCTCTAACAAAAGGACACACATGAATTGTATTGATTTTTTCTTCAACGGACAGAGTTAATGAACAAGGACACCACTGGGAGTTACATAACCGTCACTGTAGGCAGGAGGTGAGAGCGTTAAAGGTAGGTATACTCTGCTATACTCAAGACTAATAAATATTCAGTACTTCAACAGAAAACATCTGCTGTTTCTGATGACATACCTCGATATACAAGTTTCCAGATTATTGTGGTTGTGTAAAGTTTGTTACCTCTGGCCAGCTGTGAGCTCGCAGTAGCTTTACTAGACAGGGCAAGAAACAGCAACAGCCCTGCTCTTTTCACTGTTTATTAACAGTTTGCCAAGTGCTGCTGTTCATGCAAAAGGATCTCACAAAGCCCCAACTGGAGCCCCAAGCACCCCTAAAGCTCAGCCTTTCTACAAATTCCATCTAACCTTGCCTGAAAGAGACATCCCACACAGTGATAGTAGGTTACTGCGATGCTGTGGTAATTCTATAGTCAAGATAAAACTTACTGTAGGTGAAGGTGAGGCGTGGAGTGACATCACTTTCCGTGACAGCTGTATGAAAGCAACCAACAAGAAGGACAGTGAAGGCTGGGAGACAGAGCCAAGCCATGCTCATTGTCCACATGCCTCCTCAGGACCGCCAGCCAACTTGCACTATTTGCCTTTCAGGTTTTTGGGGAATTCATGAAGAGCTTTTTTTTTAAAGCCGTGTTTATTTTCTCTTCCTCTCTCTTTTTCCAGCACCCAGGCTCCTTGAATGGAGGGTCTGTGCACTGTCTTGAAGTCAGACTCCCTCAGGCCGGCAGAAGATGATGCTGGTTAGGACGATCTGTGACCTCAGAACAAGACAGAAAGCCTCCACGGATCAGCCGCCATGCGTACGCGTCACTGCGGGGTCTCAGCCGAGATCTGTGATGATGAAGGAACAAGATTGAAATTAGTGATTTGTATAAACAAGGTTTTTTGGGAAAACTATTACAGTAGTTGATCGATCAAGCAAAAATGCCAAAGACTCTGGTTCTAGCTTCTTAATTGTGAGGATTTGCTGCTAACAATTAATTAGTCAATTTATCAACAAAAAAAAAAATCAGTTGATCGACATTGAAAGTTTTCTTCAGATCTGAACCGTTTGGACCTACTCTGTACAGGTAAGAAAAAAAAAAAACAGGAATTTCTTGGAAATCTTTGTTAAAGCCTAAATACAATGAAACGGTGTGACACCCAGCTCATATTTCAGGAAAAACAGGAATTTGTTGCAACTCAAGTCTCTTAAATTGGGTACCATTTTGGTGCGATGGTGCACAGTAATGGCTAACAGAGGCACCAGGTCTGGCTGCAAACAATCACACCACATAGACTCTTTAAATTTTGAGTGTAAAGGCAACCCAGGCCAAAACCTGGTCTTCCTTCTCTCCTCAAGGGCTCTTCACTACAGATCTGAGGCTGTATAGTATTGTTTTCAGTTTCTATTCTGAACAAGCGATATCACTGTAGTGATCATTAACAGAATATTACATGGATGAGCACATTGCTCAGGTCAGGTTAATTTGATAGTGGTAACTTCCCAAAGGTTCTTATCTCCACATCTGAACAGTTTTGTTTGTTCCTGCTCTGCACAGGAAAGAAAAGCAGGCAGACATTTCGTGGAAATCTTTGCTTGAACTCAAAGACAATGAAAAGGTGTGACACCCAGTTTATACTACTGGAATTACAGGAGTTTCTGTCCAGCAGACTGCCTTGGTTGAACTAGAGTTTAATAACCAAGTTGCAAGAAAGGGCGTGTGTATATTACAACCTCTGATACTGTACTGTAAAGTGTTCTGCTTCCCACAGGTCACAGAGGGCTTTAGGGTTAGGGCTCTGCCTGCTCTCAGTTACAGAGAGGAATTTATGGAGATAAAAGTGTCCAAAGCCAAAGGAAATTGGATAAATATTTGCATAAGCCTGCTGTTCAGTTCTCCTCAAATCAATACACTTCACTGGAATATAACTTAAGTTTTTTTCAGATTCATGAGTTGACACTGGCGATCTCCTTCATTCACAAAGACTACAACAATTCTTTAAAATACACAAAGCCAACAAAGCCACAAGATGACTATTATACCAATAATGGAGTTATGAAGCATTTTCAGATGCTGATTAACTGAACGTAGTGAGACGTGAAGGGAAATTCAATACAGACATCCCAGTTACAACTGTGAACGCTCCATTACAGTTGCCGCAGGGAGCTCCTCATTAAATGCAACCAACAGGAGATTCAGTTTCATGTGAGGTATGGCAATCAATAGCAAAAAGTAGCGAGTGAAGCTATTCCTGCTTTCTATCAAGGGGCTTCTGACTCTTAGTCAATAAGCAGTCTGACACTTGCCTGCAAACACAGACATCTCCAAATCTGAGCGGGGAAGATGACATTTGGAGGAGCAGGAAGGCCACGATAAAGGCCAGAGAACAAGACACAGAGAGGGTTATTTCTCCAGTTGTAGAGACACACAAGACTTGAAAGTGAGAAATGCAGGCAGGCATACTTTATTCTGTCAATTTAGCCTCCAAAAGGAATAACGAGTGACGCAAATTAAATTGTTTTTTCTTTTAGTTCAGTTGCTTGAACTGGGCAGTTTTGAGGTTTTTGAGGTTTTGTGGTTTTTAACTATTTGTGGGACATTAAATTAATACGGATTCTGATTTATTTGAAGTCTTTCAAATTGTTTATTTAAAAAAAGGGGGGGGGTGTCAACAGTCGAACTGATAGATAGAAATATTTCAATTTGCTTTACCATTGGTGCGTTGTCCAGATTTGTAAAAGCTATGCAAGGAAATATAATCAGTCATGTCTGGACATTTAAGAATTTCAACCTACAGCAGCGAGACTGTGACTTTTAATGATCCTGATGACAAAAGCAGACAGGGAGAGAGGCTTTCGCTTTTGAAACTCCAGGCCGGGCCACCGTCTGAAATATTTTGGACAATGCCCACTGCCAAGCAGCTGACATGATGTCAGTGGACTGTAACTTGTCATAGACAAGGAGGTCGGCCACGAGCATCATTAGTGTCCTTTGTGTGGATCGATTCAAAGTGAGACACCACTTCAGCGAGAAACAGTGAAGCCGACATTAATTCTGGGTTTGTGTGACAGTTAGAAAAAGAGGCCCGCATGCATGAAGCTGAATCCGTCTGAGGTGCGTAGAGAGAGCCCGACTCAGCGTGAGCGAGAGAACAAGGGCCCCTCTGACAGCACAGAAATCTATATGCAACTCTGCACTTCACCGCTCTCTCCTGCATGATGCATAAACTGAATCATCCCTTTCACTCCCTACACAGACGTGATACTGTGCTCTGGCTATGGATGATACTCTCCCATCTCTCGGTCTATGATCTCCTCTTAAATCTTCCTAGACCTTGTTTCTATATCTCCCTCCAACAACAAATCAGCCTTATCAGATCAGCTTGACATGATCGTTGCACATGTCAAACCTTTACCAGATATTACAGGTCTAATTAAAGACATATGTTTGGTTTTATTATTTGGTTTGAGAAGTCTAGGGTTCTTCACTGAGACTAGATAATTGCTATGAATCTAAATAAGTTTAACCTAGTTAAGTTTAATCTATTAACCGAGCATATAACACCTTATAATGAAAATGATCCTTCAAGTTTCATTGACTCATTGACAACGATATAATGCTGTATTACAATTATGACCAAAAAAAATTATCTTGCCTGAGCCCGAATTTCTCACTGATGTGTTTTCAAAAATATTAAGTGAAGGGTGATTAGTTTTGAGTCTGGGAGTATATTCATAAAGGGTTGCTGTCAGGCTTTAACCAACCCCAACAACTTGAATTTGATTTTCGTATCTAATTGAGACTAGTCTAAGTCTCAATTAAAGACTAAGTTACAGCCTTCATATGGCGTGACAGGCTAAACCTGGGACAAAAATGCTGCATAGGTACTCAACACAGCTCACAAAGCCCTCTTGCTAGTGCAGGATAATAATCGAAGGCAACCATGAAAAATGTACAAACATTTTTATGAACTCAGAGCTTTCCTCAGATGGATTACGACTCCTGGACAGTAAGTGTTAGTGACAAATTAGGACTCTGAAAAGTGAGGGGGACATCCCGAGTGGAAATTGAAATATCTTCTGCTTCTGGGTGGGAAATAAGTGGCACACAGAGCTGTCACCACTGACTGATGGTACACAGGCATTCGCTCACCAGCCCATCATCCATATTAGTAATAGCAATAGTTTTGACAGTCCATGAAGTGAAAATAATTAGCTGTGGAAGGGAGAGGCTATTAAATGAAGCGGTAAGAGGCTCTGCTAGGAGTCAATACTCCAGACAGTCCCTTATATTACTGTTTGTGGGTTTGGTTTCTGAGCCGCCTCAACGTGTAGTTTGTATTGTATTATTTTTTTTTAAATATACACGTGGTTGCAATGAGAGAAAAACCCCTGTAATTACACAGCTTTGTCAACATGAAACTGAAAGCTTATGGAATAATTTCAACCTACAAAGTGAGATTTACTATATAAAACGTTCTTGTACGAGTGATGAGCATGCCATATACTAGAATAAACCTTTGGACATTTTTGTCCACACTGCCCAATTTATTCACAGTAGAGCATACGTCAGAAAGAGGAAATACGGTTTATGTTTAACCAAAGAGGGAAATTCCCAGCACTCTTTCCCAATCCCTTCCAGTAACAATGCTTCTGTCATACAGTAAAACTATCACTGTACTGTTTATCTCTGAATGGCAGAGACCGCCCAATGACAGCACTACTTATAAGACTAGTCTTATAAATAGCAGCGGTGCGTATACTGCTGAAACAGGTGGCCCCACCATTAGCGTTTGCCATCCGAGTAGAGTAGGAGGGGTCAAGGCTCCCTGGATTCCACACACAGCCTGTTGACTGGAAAAGTGTTGACTGAAAAATATGACCTCTTGGTATGCCTGTCATCTCAGGAAGCCACCTGTACATACACACACGCACACGCTGGCCACCTACGTCACAACCCTCTGACAACCCAGGTCACGTGCTCCCAGATGTGGCCTTCAACCTGTGATCGGCACTCCCCCTCCACGCCACCGAAGGACTCTCAGTTGTGCGAAGGAGCAGATGTGAGATGGACATCTGTCAGGAGAGGCTTTAATGGAGGAACACGCCTGCACATATGGACAGAGTGGCTGATTCACCAGGTGGGCGAGTGGTGTGGGAGTGTTGACACAGTTCTGCTCCGGTCCAACTGCCACTCAGGTTATTTTGTAACCACTCATTCAGATCTAAAGATACCCATCTATGAGTAAGACATTGCAGCACTTCCGTCACAGTGCTCAGGTATCAGGTCGGAGTGACTACGTGACAAATCCTTATCACAGGTGTTCTCACATTATTCCAATCACTACAACTTATTCAGTCATTCCTGTTGCTACAAGGAAGTGACTGCAAAAAACACACGATTACCTAGAGATTAATATTAATATTTGAAACCAGAAACTTTCAGGTGTGAACAACTGTTCGCTTGTTAATGGTCTTGCTAACTGTCCACACATATGACCTGCCACTTCTAAAATGATGCTTAGTAATATTGGGATGATTTTACTTTGAATTTCACAAAAATAATATGACGTACCTTAGATTTGAACACTAGATTTGAAGGGGAATTCAGGTATTGACAAACCTAGGCCCTACATTTCAGTACTTGTAAAGTAATGATTCATACTGTCCTCACCAAAAGTTTTGGAACTGCCAAAGTGCACAGTGGCTGCAACGTAATCCCTCGGGGCAACGATGACTATCAAAGTTACACCCATTTAAAGTGCTTGTTTTTGCTGCTCACAGACTGAAGTTGTGTCTGACAACTTTATGGAAATGCTTCCGATAGAGAACAACCTTTTTGTTATAAAATAAGATCCACAAGTCTTGCTCAAGGACAAGTCTCAAGTGATGAGTTGTTATGGTTGTTGCCTCATCTGGATTATAGAAATCAGTTAGTCAGCGGTGACTTCAGAAATCTATTCACGCTGGCAGTTCCTCAAGGTAAACTCGAAACTCCTCTCTCCAGCTTTTTTCACCGTCGTCTTCCTGCAACAACTTACCTCTCACAAGATTTTGTCGAGACTTCTCCTTTCAACAAGAGAAAGATCTTTTTATAACATAACACAGAGAGGAAAACAATTCCATAATGTTGTCAGAGACCTAGAATAACATTGTCAGCCTGTCAGTGGAAAAAACAAGCACTTCCTTTTGGACGTAATTTTGACGGTCGGAGTTGCCCCACAAGATTACATTACAGCCATTGCAGCTGTGTCCCAGCCTAGGCCATCTACGGGACCATATCCAAAATTTTTGGTTGGAATTAATCTTTGACACACCAAACCATGTAAAAATAGAGCTATGGTTTAAAAAATATATATAGTGGTAAAGTATGTATACAGATGGCTGGGCAAGATGTTGATGTCATTAATGTGATATGGGACTAAATATTGCCTTAGATTTTGGATATCATTATATCTTGATATGGCATAAGTCTCATCTTTTCCTGGTTTGAAAGGCTGCATTACACTGAAGTGATATTATTTTCTGTCTCATTGGACAGTTCTTCTCGGACAGTTCTAACTCTTGACCTTACCCACTTAGTCATTATACCCACATTACTTAATTTAAAAAAAATCTTGTGTTATGCTCACACTATTGTCACAACATCAATATTGAGGTACGTGGTCAAAAATGTTGTGAGATTTGATTTTGTCGCCCAGTTCTTGCATTTATGTGTGCTCTTGAGGAGAATTCAAAATATTAAGACATATATTGTGTATCACGATATA
The DNA here is from genome assembly GCA_903131615.1 of Diplodus sargus. Classification (NCBI taxonomy): domain Eukaryota; kingdom Metazoa; phylum Chordata; class Actinopteri; order Spariformes; family Sparidae; genus Diplodus; species Diplodus sargus. The sequence continues at coordinate 6,038,565 of CAEMYA010000177.1, read as the reverse complement.
GTAAAATTACTGAGATGTGATTTGTAGACCATATCACCCAGCCCTGATTTTGGCCTGTAGAATTGCAACTTCTTATTTACACAGTGCAACTTGTTGAAGTTAATTACTAGTTCAAAGTGAGGTAGTAGCTTCTAACAACTTTGGAAAGAGAAACTTCCTATAGTAAAGGATTCACAAATCACTAGTGCAATCCAATCCGATTCCCCTGTTAATAGAAATTCAGAAGCCTGTATTTCTGATGAGGTGACTGTGGACGCTCTCTCTTTCCTGCTCGACCCATTTTAAGTCCAATCCCCAGACCCAACTAAGAGTAATTACTGGCTCATTCATCCCTGAGTGAACCATACAGCAGTAATTATGACCATATGCTATTCCAAAGACTTTTAATTGCCTAATTAAAATCTTATTAAACTATTGAACAGAGATAGGCGACATTTTGAACTTAAGGTTCGGGGGAGTTAAATTCATCAAGCTCGCTTCTCCTCTGGGGTTTGTGACACACGGTCACAGGTTGCGAGTTTTATCACAAGCGCTGACTTTCTTAAACATCCCAAATTTGAAGCTATCACGCACTCAGAACGTATTGATAGATTACGGTAATATATGGCTGTGAAAGTCGATGAGCATATTTCATCACCTCTGTCTTTGAAACCTTTACAAGTGCCTAAATCAGCCCGGTTTCAGAAGTGAAAATATTTGAAATGATATTCCATTTCATTCCATTTCCCCCTCTGCGCAAATTTCCATAACAGATGTGGAGCCAGCAGAAGCAGCTTGCTGATGAAATGTAAAGTAGCAGAGCAGGGCCTGCTATCACTATCAAGGCCGAAGTGGGTGAAAGAAGAGCAGCAGGGGCTCTGCGACAGACAGAAAAGGGCATTAATACTCAGAGGGGGTGAAGACCAAAGACAAGCAAATGAAAGGGCAAAGTTACCTTTTCTTTTAAGTCACCTCATCAAACTCAAATATATTTACTGGCACTTGTACAGGGATGGAAATCACCTGAGAGTAACTAATCTCACCAGACAAATACGTTTGCCTCTGTTGGCTTTGTGCCCTTTCATTCTGGCACTCAAGCCAAATCTCCCTGTCAAAACACATCAGAAAGAGCATAAACTTGGATTAAAACTATTCACGTGTTGTCATTAATGAACCCTCAGATATAGTAAATACTGAAGAATTGAGGAGAAATCGTCAGAAAACTGTACTTTTCTCTCTCTGTCTGCACTCTTTTCAGATTTTAACAATCCACTGTAAGCTGATCCACTGTTAGGAAGGAGCCTGCCCTGCTGACCATGCTGAAATGGCCCATTTCTTTTCTACAGTCTGTTTTAATGTTGTCACACCCTTTGCTGGAGGAGAGGAACACCTATATCTTTTGGAGTAACCAGTTTTATCATTTGACACGAATACTGAGTTGGCAAAACATTTTGCAAGCGATTAATAAACGACTGCACCCTTTATTGACCTGTAACACGATTCCTGAGCGTGTAACGCACGCAGTGTGTTATAAGCTGTCCACAAAATCAGAGGTGAAAAGTTGAATTGGTCGACATTCAACATTTGCACCTGCAAATAATCTTCATCTCCCGTGAGACGACATTTTTTCTTTGACTGAACTACAAAATATATCCTGACATTTGCTGGAGTGGCAAAATGAGTCATACTACAGAACTCGGCTGCTACTTACAGCGCAAATGTTTATACCATTGTTTACACTTTAATAAATATTTGTACTGTTCTACAAAAGGGTAGACACAAGTGGTCTGTAAACATGCAATTACTGGAATCTTTAATTCTTTTGGATTTTACAATTAACGGACAACTATTTTGATAATTGCTTTATCGTTTCAGTCTTTTTTCAAGCTTAAAGTTCTATATTTGTTGCTTCTTGTATGTTAGGATTTGCTGCTTTTCATTGTCATTGATAGTAAATAAGGAATCTTTGACTTTAACTGTTGGAGAAAAAAGCTACTTGAAGATGGCACTCTGGGCTCTTAGAAAGCATTTTTCAACTTCAGTCTACAAAATGTAAAAAAAGAAAAAAATGAAGGATTAATCGATTCAGTGTGAGAATAATCAGCATTCACAATAAAAATAAATGTTAGTTGCAGCCCTATTTTCACGATAACGAAGTCGAAATTCTAAAAGCTTCATCTTGTCGCAGTTGGCCTCAAAGACTTGTTAAACAGCAGTTTGTGCATTAGCATACGTATTTATTTTGCTAATCCCCTTCAAAGTACATGTAAAAGAAATTCTGAGTGTTGATAAATCTGACATAACCTGCAAATTGATGCAGGTTAAATCTCTCACACTCAGCCTCTGGTGGAAAATGAAAATCACCTCCACGAGCTGAGCAGAGTCTCTCTGCTGTCGACACTGTAATGCTCACAATTACCATCTCGTGTGTGTTCGTGCTGCAGTATTATGGGTGAAGGTGACATTTTTTCCTATGTCAAAGAGCTCTGCTGAAAACGACATTAACAATGGGCAGTGATGAGATATACATATGAATGTCTTGCAAAGAAATTCCAATATGAGACTGTTTTTCCATTTTTCTTTTCCATTACCCAAATGGAGCGAATGACTTCAGAACGGGTAATACTTTGCCAACTTCACACCGTCCTTGAAGGATAAGAAACATTTATACCTGCAAGGTCATGTTTTGTTTGGATATTTAAATGTTATTCTAGTATCANNCCACACCATAACTATCTTTTACACCGTATACATACTGTATATAGAGTGAGGTTCCTGCTTCTCTGAATCCCTGCTCATTGAGAGTAGTCGCTTCAGTTGTGTAACAGTTTGAACCAGCCAAAAAAAAAGTGTGGCCATATGCTGTGCAGCCCAGTTAAACCAACAACTTCACCATGATTATTTTATGAGCGAAATAAAAAATACAGAGTTATATTGTTCAGTGCACTGTTTAAGATATTCAGGGCCTGTGTTTTTATGAGGGGTCGTGGCGTCTGCCAGACACAGGTGAGGAGCTGCCTCAGCCCTGGCTGCTGTATGTAGGTCAGGCCTGTTGAAACACTCACTCCCAGTTCTAAATGTCTCCACTTGTTTGCCATATAATTCTGTCTGCATTCACTGGAATGAAATATTGACCCTGATAGAGCAGGTGCTGATAACACAACATCGACTTGAGCTGCTTTATCTAGCTTGTGCTTGTTTACCTTCACTAACCTGATTTATTACAATAGATAAGTCAGTGATACACAACTATAGTATGCGGAGGTAGGTGTTCAAATATGCATCCTAATAAGATCATGTGTTATAACGCTCACTAAAGTTATTCTAGAATAATGATTTTTCAACATCAATAACTCTATGCATTCTGATTCAGCAAACCTACATCTATAGCTCTGAATTAATACCAGATATGAACAGAAGTTGTAAACTAGAAATTAGGTCACATAAAACCAATTTAATGTGAGGATTTTCCTTTGTGAGAAATATATTGAAAATATTTAATTATAATAAAAAACAAGAGTAAGTTTTGCTGAAAAAGTCTGTGGGGTCGGTGAAATTATTTTCCCACAAACATTTCGACTGAAAATAGAAGTAATGTGCGGCATTAATATTTGCCGCCCATGTGAATTCATGGACCATTCAATCACCAACAATGCATTGAAATATTTACCCTCTCCGAAATTGATTAGGCTGGTGTGGCATCCATGAAAGGCCGTAAACAAAGCGGCGTGGCTGTTCTCCCTTGATGTCCACAGCAAGAAGCTGCACGCATTCCAGTAGCTTAGAGGCTTAGACAGCAGCTCAGGCTATAGGCCATTGGGCAAAGAGCTGCACACATCCATCACTGAGTGAGACCGATAAAAGGCTCAGAATGTCCATTTCTCCACATGCCCATCAAGGACACGAACCACAGACCCGCCTCTTGAATAAAAACTCATGTTCTTAGAGTCTAAGAGCATTCTGTAACGGAGTTTTAATAGTCTCATACAACTACTTCAGAGTTTTTTTGTGAACAGATGCATGTTGAAGTGTTGTTCACCAAAGTGTGTTGTGTGTGATGAATCCATTTCCGTCTTCATAAAACATCCATGTTAACTAGCAAGCAATCATCTGCTCTGACTTTGCTGATGTTTAGCTGCATATCTTGTCCCCATCTGTAGTTCAGCAGAAAAGTGTGACACCATTGACAGGAATGTGTCACCTGCATGCACATGCACAAAATACACATAACAGAGCCCCACGCATGTAAACAAGGCTACAGGTCAAAGACCCCAAAGGGTGACAATTAATATACAGAGGAATTAACTAATTCTAAACTGGTAAATAATGTCCTCGCAAAATGCAAGGACTAACTTTCTGTTAGATGAGCAGACTAATTGATTCCGTATTGAAAACAATCTCGTAACGTGTCATGAAGCTGGGCAGCCTTTTAGACAATGCTGATCTGCTTTACAGCCACTTAAACCTCGTGAACACCTCTTTAGAAAGGGTTTCACATGAACAAATGAAACGATATCAAACTAAATAAACATTCTAATGTTTCTAGGGTCGCCATCATATTTTTTTTTTTTCAAAACACAAGCAAGGATCAATGACAGCTGAGGGAGTGGTGTGTTCATCCAAGCAGGTGTCAAGTTTAATCTCCAGCCATCTATTGTCCAGCACACTTTAAATGACACCTGTGAGAACTTTTGTAAGGCTGAGCTGAGCACAAGCAGATGCTTAGTCAGTGGGTTTTTGCATGATACGGATACTTTTCAGCCGACGCAATAACTGACAATAACCTGCTTCTCATGGCTGATAACGATAAGATTACTGATCATTTTACGTTTGTGTTTGATATCTTATTTTGAGTACAAAAATAGTGTTTAGTCCTCTCCTTCTTCTTCTTGTATGTGTTTATTGGCAGAGTGAAAAGTAAGTCAATGAAAGTAAGTTGACTTTCTATTATTGCCTTTAATTTTGTTATCAACCGATCCAGTATACATCATGCATACCTTCTTCTGTAGTTAGCTTTGTCAACTGATAATGAGCGAAGTGAAATGAGCACAGTGTTGCTTTCTGTAAGATATTCACAAATGTTGGGATATGTCTTTAACTTGGTTTGATTATTTGCATACTGCAGACAATTCTTTAAGTATTTACAACTCTTGCCATTAATTATAGACTTATTTTCCTTTATAGTCACATAGCAGGAAGTAAGATAAAAGACATCATTTGAGAGATGTGGTGCTCTTTGAACACATTGAGGGGGAAAAGACAGACTGTTAACAATGTAAAGACTAACCGTCTGATACTCTCTAAATCTAGCTCATGAGATAGAGCATAAAAATGATCAACGACTGATCCTGAAGCAAATATAGTGCAGACAGTTAGCTTTCTTATGCCTGTGAGTGCACTGGCTCATCTTACTCTCACGTCTGGCTACAATCCTCAACAAGTCTTAAAAGTCGATATCAAGCACAATTAAAAACTCCTTATTCAACCTCTTTATTTGGCAGACAGACCACATTAAAATATCTTTGTGGGGGTGGTCTGTCCCCTTTATGTTGGGTCTGAGAGTGGGGCAGCTGCCCCCCACATGCAGTGACCTCACTTAGTAAAGATCAATAGTGAGCTGCACATTCCTCCCTCCAAGTCCACAGGAGTCACTTAGGCCTTGGTATCCCAGTCATCCAAGCCATCTTGTGAATCCTTTAACACACTGATATTTAGGGTAAATTCCAATCATTGACATCCAACATCCAAGACGACCAGATTTGACCTACGAGGGCAGCGTATTTGGTAAACCATACGAGGGAGATGAACTCTTGTCACTCAAGAGTATCACCCCTATAGACCATGCTAATGCAGTCACTCAAGGGCAAATTTGTCATGCCAGCATTGCTCAGTTTAGAATTTAACATGTTTATATATCACATTCTTGCTGGTGCTGTCCTCTATTTTCCACTCCAATCACACTGTACACGGCCTAGCACACAGCAAAATTATGGGGCCCACATTGATCCCTAGGCTAGATGATTTAATGGCTGACTGACTGTTCTATTTAACCAGACAAGCATAATAAGGGGATTAGCAACCTATCAGATGACAGAGTTCAGTGTGCTTGGCTGCAGGTATACAGGCAGATATCCTATATCACATGATTTGTTAATCACGGTGCAAATTAGTTCATTCTAGGGGAAGTGAAATAATAACATCTAAGACGAATAATCTGCAGAAATTACACCACAGTTCACAACAGATTTAATGCCAAACTGCTCTCACAAGTTAGTTAAGACAGACTGGTGTTGAGCACTTCAAAAGGACCCTTGAAGTTCATGTACCTCTTTGTTTGCTGTGAAAGGCCCACACCAGTGTGCGTGTGAGATGCAATCAGAGCCCTGACACGTCCACACAGCGCCCAGGCCCCCACAGCTGGGCGCATGTAGGTGGGAGCTGATGTCATGGAGAGATGGAGGTGAAATGATCTGTTACTCGAAAGCTGAGCCTCTCCACTGCGATATCAGAGCTGTGACATCTTCACCTACTTTCACAACTTAGAGGTAAGGGTTGGGCCATCGTGTTGCATCCCCACAGACAACAAATGCTAAAAGGTTTTATAGATCGTTTTTTGTCAGGGATCAATCAATACGTTTTATTTTGGGGGGCCAGAGATATTTAGTATTTCCATTTTCTTATATTTTATAATTATCTTACAGTGTCAGACATATTCCAAGTAAACCAGAAACGGTCAAAGTTGTTTGGTTTTACTGTCATCAGTATAAAAAACGTATTAAGTGGGTCAAGAGAACATTTACATCATGTTCACAAACATCTATGTTCCGAAGTAACTCACATCCAGCAAACCCGAAAGGCTCTTTTGTAGCACACGCTGTGCTCTGACGTTACCAGCAAGTGATTCATCACATTATTTATAAACTATAAGATGTGAGGTCAGAAAGTCCTGTTTTGCTTGTATCACAAAATAAACACAAGGAAAAGCAGACAAATGCAAAGGCCAGAATTCAGACTGTCAGCACATACTCCCTGTCACAGTGGAGACGGACAAGATAACATATAATCTGTGTTGTTGGAACGCACGTATGTCCTCTCTGTCACCTGTACCATGAGACCCAGTGACCACAGCAGGAGTTATATTGGGGGGGGGGTTAGTTCCAGTGATCTTAAACTGCACCTGCATTCATGAACGACTTCATCCCTCCAGATGTCTGGAGGCCTTGCTCGACCCAGAGCCAGCACATCTATAACTGTCTCCTCGACTGCCCAGACTCAGGTGGATAACTGCCAGAACGAAAGCAGAGATGCAGGGGGATCTGAGCCCTGCAGCCACTCATGCTGCACAAAAAGTGCTGAAAGAGGCCATAAGATGGCTGTGTCTTAATATATCACATCTTCAATCCAATCTGATGAATTATTCAGGCAGTGCTATCTACTGTGCCTCTCACCTAAAACATCTGCCCTGCCAGCCCGTCTGCCAGGTCTGGCTTAGACACTGTCCTGCCACAGGAAGCTTTTAGTCTGCTCCTGTCCTGTGGTCTCTGTTACATTTAACCCCCTCCCTCAATCTCTATTTTCATCTCTTGGACTCCAGGCATAAAGCTTTGAGGGAGAGGGATTACATTACTGTGTCAAGGATCAGTCTGTACAAGATTTTAAAAAGGAAACAATATCTTTTTGCGACTACTGTGCAAATCTCTGGGTTGTCAAGGCTGGGGTAGTAGTTTGTGTGATGTGTTGTCCAAACACATATTTTCTTTTTTTTCCCATGTCTGAAGGCACAAGTGTTTAAAGCTATTGCAAATAGCCAAAAGAAAATCCTGCCATCAAAGAGAGACATGGAAATGCTGTTCGGAGACAGACAGGTAATTAAGTCTAATGTTTGAATATTTGAAACAGTTTAAAATACAAAACACTGGAAACACTTCTCATTTGAGCCGGATGAAAGAGGAAAGATAGCAGATATAAGCATGCTTACGAAAGGTGCTGACACGACAAATTTAGGACCTGATGAACTGACATCAACTGTCGTTGATAAGTGTGTTGTCCTGTTATTGGCCCCAACATTTGAAATTCTTCAAGATAAACTAATCCCCCTCAGACCCATCGATGAATAGCAGAGTCACTTGCTCAGAAAAAACATTGGCTATGGTCAGGAGTAAATTAACACACTGTAAATGAGGCTTTTTTAAGTTTTACGCCTTAAATGTGTCCATTTTCCCCTCTAATATCACTATGTTGCTATTTTTCAAGATATTGTATCAAAGATAGAAACTCCAGAATGGTGACAAAACTACTCATCCATGGACTACAAATATGTGGCTAACTTAAGTCAAATCTTGCATGCATTACCATAAAAAGTATGATGTGGCAAAGCATTTGACTTTATGGCGTGGAAGTGTGAAACATTCCTACGCTGGGCTTCATCAGTGAAGGGGGACAACGGGCTGAAAACACAAAGCAGAGCAGGTTGCATTACATACTTGCAGACCATTAAAGTGAGGAGTGTTCTTGAGGGATAAAAGCTGCACACTCACCTCCCCCTTCACTGTTTATGGATCTTAGCAGAGCATGAAATGACTAAATACCAGCATCATTCCTCCTCCCTATCATCCTCTTTTGCACATCTCTCATTCATAACTTTCAGCAAGGATGCCTGACTGAAAAACCTGTGACCCACCCAGCACTATTTGTGTCCAAGGTTTACAGAGGAACAACTCCGTCCGTCTGAGTGAAATGTGTGTGTTTGCCTCAAATATCCTTCTGTAACAGACTTCTTAGTAAATAATGGTACTGTTCATTAGTATTGAAAGAAAGTACAGCTTGTTTACAGTGGAGCAATTAGACTCCTGTGATCAGAGACTTATGGCAAGAATGCCCGAAAGGGTCAGTAGCACCATTAGCAGAGTAAAGGGCACAACCTGGAATGCTCAGAGATATCAAATCACAGCGGTGGGGGAGGGACGGGCTGCTAAACAAGGCTCGTTGGAGGGTGATTCCATTAATCAGGCCTACTCTAGTACCCATGTCAGGAAGCACACAAACAGATACGACGAAAAACAACAATCTGATGCACGTTCGCTGTATGAGACACCATAAAGTCATCCCGTGGGTCCCGTGTCAGAGGGGTAGACCTACACATAGCCGAGAGGATTAAAATAGAACTTTATTATTAAGCATGTAACATGCAGGAAGAACAGGTGTGAGGTGAAGGGTGATGGAAACACACTCTGAAATGACAGTTTTCACACCAGCACATGAGAAACGCTGACATAAGTGTAAACATACTCCACATGGTTTTCCAAAGCCTGCTTCTTAACCCTTGTGTACAGTGAGAGAGTGAGACGAGGCTTCAAGTGACATGTTTTTAGTGCATGCTTCATACGGGTTAGGAGGCAGAAGTGACTGTATCTGAGACACTGGAGGAAACACAGCGATCTGGCCTGGTTCCATGTCCACAGTCATTTCCCACATCGTGGCACAGTGCTGGACTGGGAATAAACAGAGAAGCCCGCTGTGCTCCCAGAATGCATGTTTGCAGAGTTCCCATCAGTGAGTACACAGTAATAGGACTCCCTGAAGGCCTGTATTTAACCTTTAGGTTACAAGTGGCTGGCCACTCCACAGCCCACTCCTCCTCATGCCTAAGCTGTTAACCCTTTTCTCACTCATTCTAGTGAGCAAAAACAGACACAAAGTCAGATAAATTGACAAGTTCTGAAAATGATGTGATATGATGGAAAGTACCAGAACAGCTACTAAATGGACCCCTTTTTAACTGCTCATTCCATGGTCAAAAATGAGCGTTGAATCTCTACTTTAAGGCTCACATGATGGAAGAAGAACACTGGACAGCATGACATTTGATGTACTATTTCTGGGAAAACTGCTGATAAAGATCATGGGATATTATGAAAGGCTCTGGGATGTGATCTTCTGGTCAGTGTCAGTCTGGTCATTCTCAAATTGAAATTGACACAACTCAGTCAAACTAACAAACAAGATCTGGAAACGGCTTTAAGCTACCAGACTTTCATTTTCATAACATTCACAACGAGCTGACCATTACTTGATTTTTGTGTCCGATGCCGGGGCAGATATTAGGGAAATAACATATTCTGATAGCAATACATCATCCGATACACACACACTTCTTGCATTGACCCCTGAAATGGGGTAATCAAAGATGGACAGGATGTTTTACAGTTTAACAATCAAGCGTTTTGTCTACAATGATTTCACTTTCAACTCAAGCATTACAGCAAATTCATTTGCTGCATCCTGCAAATGGACTTATGTGATGGCAACTTTATATTGTGTTAAGGTTTTGTCAAAACTTAAATGTTTCAAAAATACAAATCCTCTATATCTGGATCATTTCTCTATTCTACAGAGTAATTAGAGGAGACAACACCAGACTGTGTTTTATGACTGGCTGTTTCTTTTTGGCCCATGCTGTGATAATACAATAAGCATAGCTCTTGTGTTGGAAGGCAGCACGCAATATTCTGGCTCAAGTTGAAAAACATACCTTGAATTTCTTAAAGGAAACTAACGGTATGATCTAAACTATGATCCAATTCAGAGCTACATGCTGGTCGCACCCATTTCAGCCTGTAATTGTTCATGTACTCTGTTTAAACTTGCATTACTGGCGTGAAATCTGAACAGCATTTGTGACACCAAACCATATGGAGAGGAAAACAGCACATGAAACAAAAAAATCAAAAAGGAACATTTCTCTCCTCACACTCCACACTCCACACACACACACACACTGACAGGGAGAAAGTCAACCTGACTATACAAACAGATGAAGGAGATGGATCAGAGTAGCCTAATGCTGAGAAAATGCCCTTGGGATATGCTGACAAAACGGAAACATGTGCATATGGGGCCAGCATGGGGGATTAAGCTGTGATAAAACAGTGTGATTCAGAAATATTTGTTTCTTCTTTGTCTTTTCTACTCTGAACAGATTTTGTAATCTGCAACAGGTTGCTCACGGCTTTGAACAGCTTCACAACACAGGAGCATAATTTTATCCTTTCGCTTTTTTTTCCCTTTCAGCAGACTGGATGCAGAACAGCACAGCATCAAATATCGTTTCACTCTGCAAAGGAATGCTTCAGCGTTCCAGTTAAACTCTTCCAACTCTAAAACTCAGGCTTTCTGTGCAAGAAACTCTCACCACATCATGAACTAGCTATTTTTTTTTTTCCAAAGAAGCCCGGATTTGAAGTATTGATACTACAGGCACCGTGCTTTACCAACGAGCCAAAGCTTTTCTGACAGCATCATACAGGCAGTTCATTGTCAAGGCTGCCGGTATCCAGAATGCAACTGCCAGCTGTTTTCTTTGTGGATCAACCCAAAAGAAAACAGCAGGCCAAGGTCAGCACAGACAGGCTTTTCTCCTACAACAGACAGATGAATCTCCGTATACGAGGCCGTAAAACAAAACCTCTCTCTGTCACAAATGGGATGAGCGCAGCTGATTATATTCCACCCTCTTGTGGAATAATTAACCATTCTCAAAAATTCATGAAAGCTCCTATTTGTTCCAGATCTGTTGGGTGTTTGTTCATGATTTAAGGATCTCTGTCTGTAGGCAGGTTTCCATCCAGCTGTTTTTGATGCGGTTTTTCAATTTGCACATAAAAAACATGAACAAGTTTTTATGTGTGTGGCCAAGGAGGAAAAGCAAAATGCGACAAAGTGCAATGGAGACAGACTTAGTGATTGAATCACAAGGATGGGAAGCACGTGACTTAAACATCTGTCTTCTGCTCCACTAAAGAGACGAAAAAACAGCAGCACATGAAAACATCAGATCTCTGTGGGGCGATAAGGAGGATTTTCGTTTCACTTATTCATTTTTCACTGTCTGAGGTTTGACCTGTGCATATTGTTGTGCCCTCCTTTTCTGCAATAATTCAAATGGCAACCAAGTAGAAAACTAGAGGCACCAGCTGTCCCACCCCTATATGATATTAAGCAAGGGTGGGGTAATAATCATTTAATTTGTTTCTTATTTTTGTTTCTTAATAAAATTTGTTGAAGAGAATCCAGTATGTTTTAATATCATTTAAAGAGTTTCACGTATAATTGAAAGACTGTCAGGAAAATATTGTGAATCGCAATAATTTGGCCAAGATAGACATTTTTTTATTTCATTTTAACATTTCTATCTTTGACTGACAACTTGGTCTGGTTGATTATCCCTCATGTCCGGCTGCCTCGTTAGTACATGCTAGACAGGCTCACATGCACTGGCTTCTGAATGTGAAAAGTTAAACACTAAAAAGCTGTTTTTGAACACATGTACTGAGGTGACAAGTATCTCCATGCCAACCTTAATTCTGAGTTGAAGACGAGTAAGTGCACGCTTGGTTCTCTGACATCAGAACAAGTTTAAAAGCCAATAACAGTCCATAATTCAAAGTGTGATGTGGAGACTTGAAACCTCAAGCACACATGAACTGATAATAACCTCGGGAAAGTTGGAGACATGTTGAGTCTAGTAGTTAAAGTTTTGACAATGACACTGGCAAATTCATATATACATTTTTTATACCATACATCTTATCTGGGAAGGATCTTAAAACATAAAATAAGCAAATCATCTAACCTAAGGTCACTCTAACAGTGGAAAATAACACATATTCTCTTATTGCTTCACTAAACTCTAATGACATAGAAGAACAAGCTTAAAAGATTTTCAAGTAGAAGGTACTTGGCAGTGCACATTTAAAAGTAAGCAAGAAGAGTAAATTAAAGTCTTAGGTTGACCTCCTCATTGACTTTTGACAAACTTTTCCATTTACGGTTTCTATCCATTAACTTCCACCCACACGGCTAACAGTTTGGCATTAGTCTTGATTGTGCTGCCAGCAGTGTGTGGGTGAGAGATTTGAATTTCACACAATAACACCTGATGCTTCTGCCTCGTAGCTGCCAGCATCACACCATGAGCCCCTCACCAGTGTCACAACAGCAACTCCTCGAACGGTTTGACTATCACAACCAGACACAAGACAATTAAGACTCTGTGCTGATATTAATGTTCTTGTTCTCGCCTATCGGATTTTCCACACTCCTCTGGGTCCAGACAAAGTGTTCAGGCTCAGGGAGAGGACGTGTGCGCACTGGCTGCCACATTCACTAAAACATATCTGTGTCTCACAGTCGCAATCACTCCTGATGAACTGTGCCTCAGCTTTAAGAGTCAGAGCCATCCTCTGTTTTTTCTTCGAGTCCTAAAAATACGAACACACCCAAGTAAATAGCTGCGTCTTCCAAAGAAAACAAGTCAAAGACCAACATTTCTTAATGCAAGGGTAACCAACACATACACAATCACCCACAGAGCACAAGATGCACTCAGACTGGGTCTTTAATGGCCCCCTTGCCCTGCTATCACCTTGCGATAAAGACCTACTGGAGAGGGCGGAGGGCTGTTGCGCGTCAGCTCACACCCACTTATCCCTTTAAAGAGAGAAACTAACAACAAACCTCACGCAGAGTCATAAGAAGTTTATTACTCTCTAACAGGGAAATTATGGTTTATCTGGCATCACTTCAATAGGTAACCTGAACTGCAGCGTGCTCACATCAATGATTCATGCAGCCAGGGCGCCACACAGTTAATGAACACAGAGGTAGTCTCTATAACAGCACTACTTACGCGCTTGTCCCACTCAGCTGAGAAACAAAAATGCCCTTCAGATCTGAGAAAAGGTTTCCTTTAGGTGACAGAGACGGATTGATTCCTCCTCCATAAAGCGTCAGAAGAAAATCCACAGAAAGCAAAGTTCAAGGCTCTGGTAGATGACAGCTGTGAGTCGGCAAGCAGGTCCACACTCTCCCTCTCCCTGACACCGTGTCGTACTACAGCCTGCCTCTAACCGCTCAACACACTCTGGAGCTCCTCCCATCACATCCTCTGAGAGAGGGAGGGGAGGAGGTAGGAGGAGGCGGAGGTAGAGCAGGGAGGTGCACTTCTACAGGATGATCTTGACTCATTTTTGACTGAAACCACCAATGTTCAAGTTTACATATTACTCATTTTTTTCAGTGCAGAGGACCTATCATATGTTTAAGAATATGTTACACAGTGTAATTAGGAAACTATTGCAGAGTGCTCAGAGCAGAGAGACAGTAAAGGCCAAGTATCCTCCTCATATATGTGCGTGTTATAAGACTGAATTTCTTTTAAATGATTTTGGTAGCAATAACAAAAAGAAAAAGGTGCCCTGTGATTTTTATGCTTTTCTGTGCTCGCAAGACTGCTAACTATCTGTATTGGGAAATCATGACCACTTCTTACAAGGAAAACATTTACGCAACACCCGCGCCATGACTAAACTAAATGAGACAAAGTCACA
>CAEMYA010000177.1:5984249-6014573 GCA_903131615.1 Diplodus sargus | reverse complement strand
TGTGTGTGTGTGTGTGTGTGTGTGTGTGTGTGTGTGTGTGTGTGTGTGTGTGTGTGTGTGCATGCGTGTGTGGGGATGAGCATGAGAGCCCACACAATGTCTATTCTGTGCAGTGATTGGATTGCGTGACCACTGCTCGCCTACCAGTGCTCAGAAAGCATGCTGATATTCAACCTCTGACAAAGGTCATCTGAGATTCCTTGCAGCAGTTCACGGCAGATAGGTACAATTGTTAGGATTTAACATCTGCTTACAATGATTATATTTGTACTTGGCTGTCACAATACATTTGTCAAAAACTGCTGTGTGAATATGCCAATGCTTTGAGCACATCTGGGAGGCAGAGTCTGACCATAATGAGACGGATGTGGTGGTCGCCTTTTCCCAGTGGTCAGCTGTTAACCACCTACATGCTGTTGCACCTCAGACCACCATCACAGACGACAACACTAACAACAATGGTTAGTCAGAACCACATGATCTCAATGCTTCCAAACAAATACAAACACGCACCCACTGACTGCAGAAAATAACAATGTTTTCTCTGCCAGCTACAACTAGTTGTTGTGAGCACAGTGCAAAGGACTGCCGATTGTCTGATTTGGACTTTCCCTACTGAACTGTGACTGCACAGATTGGAGAAAAAGTTCATGCTCTTAAATTCATCTCGCTACTTTAAAATTTTCTTCATATTCTTCTCCAATCTTTTTGTAAATGAAAGTGTTCTACTGAATTCCCTGATATAATAATAATACTGATATTCTGCAGGTTATTTTCACAATATTTTGTTGACAGGTATATAAAATAATTATATTTTTTCAGCAGCTGACAGTCCAAAAGCCAGAATATTTAGCATCATACTAACACAGAAAACAAAGAGAAGCAATGGATATTTAACATTTAAGAACTTGGAACCAGCAAACATTTCACATTTTTGATTTAAAAATTAATCCAAAAATTCAAATTGTTTCCATTTGTAATTTTATCTCCATCAATAAATGACTTTATTATTTCAGCTAGAATCAACACTGAATCAATAAACTGTGTAATTTGAAACAGGTTTCTCATACCCATCCATCTCTGAAGCTGTCGTATTTTTAACTTGTTGATTTGACTTTATATTGTGCTTTTTTGTATGTTTGAATCTGAGCCATGTCATGTAGAAACAAGCTCAAGACTGTAATGCATTGGGTAAACAGACTGCAGCTGTGGTCCCACATACAGCGTGAAGTCTGTCACAACCCAATCGATTTACATTAGCTATTAGATAACTGGGTTATCTTCTGTATTGTAGCTCTGCCCAGGTATTAGCTGTAGGTCCGATTTAAGAGGAACTATAGGTAAGCAGACTCTGATGAACAGATCTGTTATGTGTTGGTCATGTTTTAATGATGAAGCTCTAATAAGGGCTTTTAACATAAATATTACATTAAAATACAGTTTTTTTTCCTCCTCATTATTGTTAAACAAGCAGACTACTGAGAAGAAATCACTAACACCATCTTATATTGACTTTTTCTGTGGTGAAATTAAACGCACCTAGGCAGAGTTCTGTTGACTGTCCAGTCCAGACTCTGTAGACTAGACACAACGATCCTCAGAGCATTTGGAGACAGAGGAGAGTGTGGAAGCTGGTTAACAGCCGCCACAGTGTTGGTTGGCAATGCTTTCAGTTTCACTGAGTCTGTGTGTGCATGTTATCGTGGCAAGATGTGGTCCTGGAGAAACCTGTGTAGCAGGAACCAACAAAGAAGTGAGCATTTTGCCGGATGTTTACATGTATGTCTGTCTGTCTGTCCGTCTGTCTGTCTGTCTGTGGACAGCGTTTGTCACCACGATGGCAACCATTCAAGATGCAGAAAGGAAACTTTACAGGTATGAGTAGTACAAGTGTTGGCATCAACATGAAAGCCAAGTTCAAAGATAGGTGTGGTCCAAGCAGGCCCAAACACACACACACACACAAACACTTTATGCACCTGGCCTGGAGCATTTTGCCAGGTTTTGTTTACATGTCTGTCTGGACTGATTTTGCCACATCCGTGTGAGATGTAGTCAGGAAACCTTGTGGGAGTGTAGTTGAGATACAAATGAAGGTTGAGTTAGGAGAGATGGGTGTGGTCTAATATAATAATGTAGCAGTCACTACTGAGAGGGGTTTAATCAGAATCTTTAAAATCTCCTCCTTTATTTTTTTAAACATTGAAATCTTCAAAAAATATGACAAGAAAAGAAACTAAGGGTTAGCATGAGTTTGAAGGACAGTTGTCACAGCATGTTTTGGCAGTCAAGCTCAAATGAAGGTTACCAGTTGACACTGCAGCGAGGATGACACTTCTCCTGAGTGGCAGCAATGACAGACCACAGAGACCTTTAAATTAAGTCCTGATGGCCAGCTAAAGGCTGGAGTCTGGCCTTTATAATCTCGACGAGCAACTCACATCCACCATCTGTAAATCTGTGCTCCTTATACATCGTGTTCAAAAAGAAAGCTATGAAAAAGTTAGGAGTACATAAACAAGTTACAAGTGTAACTCTATCAAAGACCAGAGAACTCAGAACAGAGATTCACCATTAAAACTTGCAAATGTGACCTTCACAAAGCAGTAACAATATCATCTCAGTCACAACACACGCTACAAGAGGGAGAAAATAAAGGAGCATTGTATCTGCGGCAGAGACGTTAATAAGTGTGACAGTGAAAGTAGAAAAATCAATCCAACTGCTCTTTTGTCCGTCTCTCTCATTTCAAAATGGAGCGTACAAAATTCCTCACATGCCAAGTATTGTAGGCCGGCTGGAATGTGGACTGTACTCAGACAAGGCTGTGTGATTTCCACTGTGTGTGACACTATTCAGCGGATGACGCCCGAGGAAGGAGGGTACCCCAGAATGTAAACAGCACTCCAGATGGACCTGACCTTTGCTAACACAAATTGGCTGAACCCCTTGTGACCGCAGGGGACAACAGCCTTGAAATATTATTGCTGCTGCACACAGACTATCTTTCTACTTTTCCAATGAAAAGCCTCCTTCCCTGCAAGCTGTTCCGTCTCACTGTTGCAACAGATTTAAGCATTTTATTGCAAAAGGGGAAAAGGTACAAAGACAGTATTGAGAAACAAGGCACTTTGACATGAAACCATCGTCCTCTTGAGGAATGCAAAAAGCGGTTTCAAATAAAAACTGCAGAAGATGAATGTAGGCATTATAAAAGAATTATAACACCGATTATGAGCATCCCATACAAAAAAAACACAGATGTGGTAACACTTTGATTGATGTGCTTATTACAGCTTGTTCATTGTCAAAAGAAAGGGGCCATTAGCAAGTCAATGGAGTATATTTAGGTTATATTCATAATTTATGTATTCAATCTACAGCTTCTAATATCAATGCAAGCGCTGACTGAGAATTTATATCAAAAATCTCACAGGCCAAATGTTTTGTAACACTGCCACTACTCACAAAAGCCCACATAGTTTACAACTGTTAGAAAGAACACACATTACCAGAAAAAAACATCAGAAACCAATGTTTTTGTATACCACTTATAAATATTAATATATAACCAGGCATATACAAGTTCTAAAAAGCTGTGGGAGTGATCTATTTTCATGATCCAATTTAAGAAAATGTCCCCTGAAGGATTAGGTGTCAATGAATTATTCAAATTTCACACATACAAGAAGAGCTGGTCAACTGTGATACATGGTGTTGATTGATGACACTTAACAGCAGCATCCTCAGTCCCTTCCCCCCTTCCCAAGCCCTGGAGACTACTACTGAAATTAAAAGGTCAAAGGCGATTGGTTGCCCCCCTCAGTAGCCACTGAACAGCAGCAGGAATAATCAACCATCATGACATACACTCCCATAGTACCACTGTGTCACATGCAGTAGAGGATGTAGGAGTGACATTAGCATTAGTGAAGCAGTGTCGAGCCTCACACAGCTATTACTCATGCATGAAAACACAATGCCATAGAGGATGAGATGGTTAATGCAATGCACAAACAGACATAACCCACTTTGTTTATAAGATAACTGAGGGAGAGTGTTCTTACACTAGGTAAGAGGGGTCTGAGAAATCCAGATATCATAAATGCCCTCATTAAGAATGAACGATTCATCTAAACATTATCCATATCGCAGTATTGCCAAATGCAATACCAGAATCGCAGGAGCTGCAACAAAATGTGACACAACATAGCATTATTAAAGAAGCATTATAATGCCAAGAGATGCCCAAGCATGCAAATCAGATTTTCCAGACTAAGGGGAGCATGCTTGTTTGGTAGACCACGGGAAAAAACCCATCATCATCAAGGAAGTTATGTTTTCAGCTGTGTCAGTTTGTTCGTTGGTTGGTTGGTTTTTCAGCAGGATTACACAAACACTACTCATTGGATTTCCATGAAACTTGGATGGAGGATGTGTCTCGGCTGAGAAAAGATTCAATTAACTGTTGGTGGAGATCTGGATAAAGGGACAGATCCAGGATTTTTTTTTCTCACTCTCTTCAACATTGCGAGATAGATGTTGATGAAGGTTCTCAGTAATCCAGGTCATAGTAAATCCTGCGCTGTATAATAGTCAACTGGACTTGTTTTAGTTTCTTGAAGACTAGGAAGGCCAACTCCTCGGTTTGACCAACAATCCACTAGTGGCCCTAATGACTCTGAAACTCAGAGCGCACGTGTCCTGCTGTGTATTTAGGTGGCTGGCATTTATGAATGAGCTAAACATTTAGAGCAGGGGTCACCAACACAGTGCCCGCGGGCACCAGGTAGTATATATTGATATTATCTGTTTCCCACCTTGTTAAGTTATTGCTGATAATTATTGTGAGAAATCATTAATGTGATCAGTGTATTCACATAGATGAGTATCATTAATCATTAATAATCATATAAAAACTGAGCAAATTTGTTATTTCAGAAGAGTGTATCAAACTGGTAGCCCTTCGTATGACACAGTACCCATGAAGCAGCTCTCAGTTTCAAAAAGGTTGGTGACCCCTGATTTAGAGTGATACAGGTTGATCAAGTTTGATATTGGATTAGGCTTGATTGAATTAAAGGGGAGCGTTGGGCCTTGGTAGAGGTAAGCACTCGTTATATACTGGTACAAGGATTTTAAATTGGCCACACTAAATGATAAAGAAATTAGAAAAGACTTCAGAACTTAATGGGCTTGCTTTACTAACCACTGGTGATAAATGATAGCTGTCTCAACAGGTGATTTCAGTCATCATTGAACTCTGGCTTTTGTCAACTACAGACATAAACACATGACCTACTGTATGTCAAACAACATATACATTACATAGGCCATCAGCAGAAAACTTAAACATTTGTTTTACAAACGTGCTCCTCCAGTGGCTTTTGTGAATAAACAACCTACTCTGTATGTAAACCTCTTGACTTTCTTGTTAACTCTGACCACATCCACGTGCACATCACTACAAACCCAAGCGAATGACAATCACGCAATTCCTTTGAAAGTTGTTTAAAGGGATATCAAGTGGGGTGTTGATTCTTAGTGGGATTGGCAGTAGTACAAAACATTTTACATAAGCAGGTAATTTCATTAGACATATTTAATATTGCTCAGTGGAACTTAAAGATTGTAACTGTAATGAAACTGAAGTCTGTGCAGATGCTGCTGTCAGTAAAAATATGAAGGACAGAAGTTATATCTTATCACTGTCTTGAAATAGTGATCTTAATCCCTAGCATACAGCGCTTACAGCTGTATCTAAACGATAACAGAGCCACGCCTTTGGCACCCTGCTCCAGGGTCTCAGGGGGCTCTGGCACAGCTGCTCTAATAAAGCTCTGGCAATGTGGGACATTCATAACATCCAATCATGCCGCTCTTTGGCATTTGACCATGTGTTTGAGTAAGGCTAACTAAAGACATAAATCTATAAACATGGATATTTTTCACTCCTTACCCAACAAGAGAGCTAGAGTTAATGATGTATGCGACTTCCATTCTCATTGCCTAATATGGTTTGCTTTGGTGAGCAGGCAAAGTTGAAGAGGGTGTATTATTTCTGAGAACCCAGAGAAGGAATGGCAAACTTGTAAAATGCTCATTGGGGTGATGATAATTTGCAGGTGGAAAAAGGGCGTGTTAAAAACATTCCCATCAAGGTGTGGAGAGTTTTTTTTGTAAACGGTAATGACAGTTAAATGTGGACTATTTCCTTATCCGTATAAATTACTTTTCACACATAACTGTACTATAAAAAGCTATGACACTGTTCTGGAAAACCCTGAAACCAGTGAAATGTGGCATGACAACGGCTGATTGTTGCTGATCTAAGAGGCTACAGGTAACTACTTTGGGCTTTTGTGTCACGGTGCTAACCAGTCACCTTGTTTACTGACTCTCGCTGCAGTATCATGTTCTATGTTACCGCGGCAACACAGCGATTATGTTCGCCTCCCTATTCACGTCCCACTCTCGTCCCCCCAAGAAACACTCTTCCTGTCACCACACTGCGTTGACAAAGCAGGCACATTACAATGAGCATTGTTAGACCGATCTAAAGAAAGCTCAGAGCCCTTTGGCAAGGTGAAATGGACTACATCAAAAAGATCACTATGATATGTATATATATATATATATAGTTAAAGCTATGTGACTGAGTGGTGCACAAGTTCCTTTACATATTATAGTGCAATTATACCAGACTGTTACTATCCAAATTTGACTAGCTGGTATTGGAACAGATGAAACACTATACAGTATATTCCATATACAGGACTGTGACCGTTACTCGACTTTAGGGTTGATGTTGATACACAAAGTATGGAGAAAATAAATCCAGACACTGATGTATCTGCCAAAATTAACACATTTTTTTGCAATGATAACATTGGCCAACCTATATATTGGTTGCGCTCTAATCAAAATATAACTTATTTGTGCTACTTGTTTGCAAATTATCAAATTTAGGGGCAAAGCCACCAAAGTCAGTCCTTATTACCCCTTGTAAGAATGGCTGACAAGGAGTTCTTTCAAAACTAGAATGACACTCAGTAGAGCGTATACCTCAATCATGGATGCCGGCCAACTGAATGCGGCAGATTCTTTTTATCAAGATCTATGCATTATTCCCTCGAGAAATCATGACATTTTTTTCTCCAACGCCTTATGTGGCAATATTAAAGAAAGTGAGAAAAACTCATGGATCTATCCCTTTTATCTAAATGTTATCCAAAAGTACATGGGATCTATTTTTGGAATAAGACCAATCTGCCATCCAAGTTTCATGCAAATACGTTCAGTAGTGTGGTAATAGTGTGTAGTGTGTAATCCTGCTGACAAACCAACCTACCAGCCAACAAATATATATGGGTAAAAACATAACCTTCTTTGTATATATAATAACTCAAATCTTCCCATCAGGTCAAATGTTACCATTCAACTGCAGACAACACTCAAACAAGATTTTGAGTTAGCAAGTAATGGCATGTTCTGTCTTTATGGTGAACATGTCAGGAAAAGCAAATGTGAAAATTCTTCACAATAATTTAATCCATTCTAATTATGACCAGAAATTGCTGACAAGTTTGACTCTAAAGGATAAGTAATAAATACTTTTCTTATCCATCATATCCGTCCTGGCAGTAAGATATATGACTAAAAGCAGCAGTTATATACCAATCATATCACAATGTCCTTTAGGCTCTGACTCGGCTGTTTTCAAACATGCCAAATTTCAAATTTTTTGTTGGCTTGCACAAAAATTAGCATCTGATCTCCAGGTTAAATATTTCCCAAGATTAAGTAGTTCAACTAAACAAAGCCTGCCCTCACCTGCACTTCTCAGTGACACCTCTTCCCCAAACAACACACTATTCTGCTTTTCTGTCTCTGTCTAAGGGGAGCCATTTATGCAATGGTAATTTGAGGGCTCTGCTTAAAAAGCAGGTATGTCAGTCACACAGTGACCTGTAAGCACACTACAAGCCTATTTTCTGCAAGCGTCTGTCTGCCGCACTTCTAATGGCAGGGTGTAATTCCAATAAAAAGCAAATCAGCTGTCTCAATTGGAGGTTGAGGATCACAGGGGGCACCACTTCTTTCACAGCACCTAGGAAGAATAATCTGCTTATGGACTCTTTGGAACGATACAGTACATTCATCATAATCTATGTGTAATATGGTGCTGTGATATGAGGCGCTGTGTATGTTAAGACTTAGAGATGCGCTTCATTACAAACATCTGTAGAAAGCACTCAGTTATGCAGAGTGACACTTCGTAGTGCACCTCTAAAACAGTCAACTGAGGACATGATTAAATTTTTCCTACGGCAATAAGTGATGTAGCATCTCATTTCATGCACAGGTACTTGCTTTTTGCCATTGATGAGAATGTGTACATTTACACATTTCATTCAGATTTGCAAATATTTTTTAATGTATTTTTATATAGCGCTAATTTCCTTTTAAGAACAGTATAGATTCTCAAATTAGTCAACAACATACAAAGTGATGTCCATGCCACAATGGTCAGTAAATGTAAAGTCTAACTTCTATTTATAAATATTAAACCCCAGTGATCCATTTTAATAAAACTGAGTTGAGGCAAACACTCAGGCTTTAGGAGGTACATTCAGTAGAGACAGTCTGCTATAATAACACAGTATATAAGAAGCAGAGAGCTGTAGGACTGTGCAGAGGGCTTCAATATGCTTTAGAGTGGCTTCATCATCAGTCCACCCTGCGTCATTTCATGAAATATTTAGGACATGATGCATGCTAACAGTGGTGCAGGCACAAGTACATACTTCAGTCACATTAGGGAGCTTAGGTAGGAGTTGCATTTGGGGAGAAAAGATGGTGTTGTACATTACAAGGTTGTGTGGTCTGATGCGAATTTGCTGTTAGTTAAAGTTAGAATAAACCCTCTTTCAACTTGACGAGTGAAGCTGATTAATACGTTTGAAAGACAATAGTAGATAAAAGAATGCATAAAATACCATTGGAAAAATGTAAGAAAAGAATAATAAACATGCCTCAGTGATGATATTTTTATCATGTTAACGATTGCCTCAACATTATCGCTGTGTGCAAAACAGATTCAGTATCAGTTGAGTTGTTGTATCAACATTGATGTTATGTTGATCCAAGTTAATTTGCAAGCTGTGTAAAGATGGCTATTATGAAATCTGTTAAAATTTGTTTTGTACACACAATAAAATGAGCTCAGAGGAAGGAAATCTGAATGAAAGAAAACATGAGAGTGAAAATAGACCTCTGCTCAAAGAGAAGCACCTAAGACACTGAGAAAAAAGCCATGTGAGAATTTTTTTGTTTGTTTTAGCACTGCTGGCAACCTTATGCTTTGTTGTATCACAGCCAAGTGATGGAGTTTGAGAGTATAGCAACAACCAGAAATGCTGAATTGGATGATTTAATCTCACTATATGTCATTTCATCATGTCTGATACTCTGTGAGACAACCCTAACCCATAGACTTAAGTTATTGGATATTTGATGTAAATCATTTTTGCAAATAGACAACAATTTTTAAGCAAACACCTAAGAAATCCTTTCTGTCCATGTGAGTCCATACTTGTCTAGTTTGCCAGAATCACATATAAAATCCTCTGCCCTAGAAACCACAGGGACTAAACAGATCAGACAAATATGATTCTGATGCATCACAACGATAACTGTTGAGATATTACTATCCAACATGTACTGTAACTATTGCAAGCTCCTGTTACTACATGACAAGGACAGAAGCACAGGAGTGAAAATAGCTCCACGTAGTACATGACTATCATTCTAGAGGGAAACAGATTTAGAAACAGTTCCAGTATCTCATTCATTCATGAGGTGAAACTGAAATAAATTGAGCTAAAAAAATCAATTACCACACCATGGCTATTCAAAAGGACTATGTATTTCATATTTATGTGTTGTTGTGCAAACTTGTGAAATTGCACAACACCTTAACAGACTCCATAAACTTGCAAGAAGTTTAACACTGTTACCTTTTGTCACATACAGACACTAAGTTGAATTATGCAGTGTGTGCAAACTTTAGTCCCATGCCAGGCCTAATAATACGTTGACCAGAGCATGCGGGGCACTGGCGACACAGCAGCCGTTGAGGCCTCCGTTTCTGTGCCTCACCCAGAAATCCTCTCAGGTCACTCCTCTCTGCAGGCCTCTAAACTTAGCTCAGCCTAGAAACAGACCAGATCAGAGGATGTCGGCCTGCTGCTGGGTCGCGTGGCAATCCCTCAAAGGGTGCAAAGATATGTGACAACTGCTCACATACTCAGGCAACACCATGAACAGCATAGAACCACAACAACAGTTAAATCCCCATAGGTATGAGCAGTAGCTAAGACCTCCCGACGACAGGAAACAAGCAGAAAATACTCTGTCAAGGACTGATAAGGGGTCAAGTATTAGATAATCAAACACAGTTCAACCATTACACAGTTACCAAGGCACAGAAATCTTTAAGACTGAAATTCAGATTAGTCAGTGAGGGTCACGATCTATTGCTCCACAAATGCACTTAACGGTCAAGGTCAGAAGCTGCAGAACAGAGTACTCTGTAGTAAATCTACTTTTTCGAAATAATGTAAATATGTCTTCAACACAGCATCTGAATATCAATAAAATAAACTTCAGGGGCACAGGGCATCTCTTATACAGAGTCCTCAGCAGCTGCCCAAGTCTGATTCCAGCCTGTGGTGCTTTGATGCATGTCATCGCTTCTCTCTTCCCCTTTCCTGTTTGATTCTACAAGCGAACTGTCCAAAGTCAAGGCGAAAAAACCCCAACAAATAACCCTTAAAAAAGAATGACTTCATTGTCATGGTTTTGAATCCTAGCTCAAGAACTATGGGGCTCTCTTGCTCGACAAACAATTTCTCCAACTAGAATGGCACGCAGTAATGGGCATACCTCCACTCCAATCAAGCCTTGTCACTGTTGGTATCACTTTCTGAATCCCCATTATCTGAGCTGCACTTTGGTGGTTGCTGCTGGTTCCTATCCCTATTCATTACCTCATAATGACTGAAGAAAGACTACACTCCACACTACACAATTTAAACATGCTAGGTTGGGATTATTATTGGGATAGGGTTGCACCAAACTGTACTCACTCATAGAATTCAGGTACCTAAACAAGCCAGATATTTTGCATCAGGATCCAAGCATTATTCCTTCAGAGATTAATGAAATGTCAAAAAACTATTTATCTCACAACATTAAAGAAAGTGAGAATAAATTCCTGGATACACACCAGAAGTTAATGGGGTCTACTCTGGGCTAAGAACCATCCTCAGTCCAAGTTTCGTCGAAATCCATTCATTGGTTTTTGTGTAACCCTGCTGACAACCAACCAACCAACAAGCATGGGTGAAAACATAACCTCCTCGGTATTTTGTTCTGATGACAAACACCAGAAGCTCAATGTCAAATGTCTGTCCTTGTGAGAAAAGTCAAACCATGTGTGGAGTGGAGAGTCAACACCACCTTCATAATACCACCACCTTCATCGTATCATTTTTGTTTTGCCCCATGAGGAAAGGTAGTATACCAGCTCCCTCACAGCTTTCAAGTTAGCTTGGATACAATACTAGAGATGTGATGGCTGTGATGAACAGGCTTACACATGCTCATTGACTGGTGCTTGACATTGACCCTGCCTTTCTAATTAATAAAGAAACACGCACCCGGCTACAGACAATTTTATTGGCTGATGTGTGCTGAACCGAATTGATGCCTCTGTAGCAGAGTGGACAGACTTTTTGGCACGTGATGGGTAGACATGGGCACTGCATAAACAGTGTGTTAGAATATCAATGGTGTTCACCCTGTGACCACGTTTAATTGTACCCTGCGACAGGATCAAATAGTCTGCAGCAACAAAACGAATAGCCACACAAACGTGCCTGTCTGTAAGGACTGCACTGTAGGTCAATGCACTTTTTCTATTTTCCATGACAGGGACAGAGGAGAACAAGGATTTGTGTAAGAAAAGAAATGCTTAGTATTAGCTGAGTGTATGTGCAGCGTGTTTTAAGCAGTGCATTTGTGTCAGTTAAGCAACATAGAGATTTACAGTCTAATCTTTCCTGATGAGTGTATGTAGGGCAAGAAAGAAGGGAAAGTTTATTCTTACAGGAAATAGTGTATTGTGCATATTGTGCAAGACAACAGAGACACAGCCTCCTCTGAGCTCTTTATGATCACAATGCATACATGATTTCTCAAGTCTTTGTTTTAGAATATCTATCTGCTGAACATTGCATGGTCTCGCCAAGGGCATCAACACTGCCATGACTACCAGCAGAGTTTACTCAGACCTAAGACAGTCAAGGAGCCCAAGATTATGTTTTCAGACAGTGAACATGAATCACGCAATTAATTATAGTGACTTAGTCACTAGAACTAAGACATAACCTACTTAAACAAAAACAATGTCCGATCTGTTCAGCAATGCTAAAACAATGTTATATTCACTTCACTCATGTGTGATGGCATATGACAGACTACCTCCTTTGTATTTATACAGAGATAGAGCTGCAAAAAGCACTGCATGGTTTGAGTCTCACCTCTCACTGTTTTTTAAAATAGATGCACTCACTCAGACACACATGTATGCCAAATGGGGGTGTACTTAGTCCTGGAATAGGGTTGAGAGGTTACAGAGAGGAGTAGCAACCATATCAACATCCTTTCGCTTTACAGTAACAACCTTTCCACTAGATGAATATTTTCAACATATTGTATCAAAGGTAGAACTCCAGTATCGCGAAACACTTGTGCCTTAAATACTCGAGCTTCATGCTCCAGCAGACACAATTAAGTCACTGTAATATTGACAGATGTCCGTGTCTGTTGTATTGCACTTAAAAATGACCTTGCTCCTGCGGCAGTTTTTTCATCTGCGGACTGACACCACAGCCACAATTATTTAGGTTGTCGCATGAGACAAGATTAGCTGAAAATGACAGATATTGATATTGTAAATTCAAAGTTGTAATTCTACCTTATATGTAGATATAATTTATATCTCAAATTTGTTTTGATATTTTCATTAACTCATCAAGCCAGCAATTATTTTAATAAATCAATATCAAATTGGTTTATAGAATGTCACTTACCAGCCCTATTTCTTGAAGACTAAGCCGACATCCTCAAACTGCTTGTTTTTTCTGAGCAAAAGTAAAAAAGATTACACAAGTGAGAGCTGAAAGCATTCATTATTTAAGTTTGAAAACTAACTGAAGAAACTAATTATTAATCATCAAAGTTGCCGGTTATGTTTTTGTAGTTTTATTATTTCAGCTCAAATCCACACAGTAAATAAATGTCATCACATTTAAGTCATGTCAGGCCTGCTCAAGATCTTGGGCACAAGAATGCAAAAATTCAACTAAGCTAGAAATAGCCTGGTGCTTTGGAGTCTGAAAAAGCCTCATCAGATGAAAGCTACAGTATCTGACACAGTGACAGTGGAAGCTCTGAGCTGGTGCATGCTGTGATCTCGCCTGGTCAGTCTAGTTTTTGACCATCTGTCGCTGAAGGCCCTTGTGATATTAGCACCTCTTGTGTATAGTACCTCTGGTGTTTACAAAAATCACTCTATGATATATCCTTTGAAAAGATATATTTTGACAACAGAGGACTCAACCTGCAAGGATTACTTCTGACGACTGTCAGGAGGAGCCTGCGGAGACGATTTCAGAGGGCTCCTTTTATAATTTTAGCAACACACACTCATGTAGCCCTACAGGTCCAATGTTGCTGCTGCAGTATGGCACCATTACACATCTATGTATGCACACTTTTGCCGATTTCTCCTTTCTCAAGGTCAAAATACTTCTATTACCTTAATCATATTCCAGATCACAGAGCTGTTTTTTTTTTTCAAAGTCACATCTCAAGTCTTTGAAGGGCTAGTCCCAGTGATGTTTCTCGTCTTTGACATGAGGCACACAAGTTTCTCCAGTCCATCAATGCTAGTGTGGAAATTACAACAGCACAATGGCCAAAATCCCATCAAATACTTATTTGGAATCTGGGCACTTGATGTCCATTCCATGTCCAGTTGGAAGCAATAAATTAAAGCATCTGATTTTGTCAATAGTTCAATGAAAGCACTAAATGAGTGTCTTAATGCTGCCCAATTACTATTGCTTCAGTGTTTCAGTAAAAGATTTATTTATCACAAATGTTCATACCACGAATCACGTTTTTTCATCAAGTTGCTTACATTATTATTTGTATATGTTTGCCTTTCATGTAACTGCTTTGCTTTCCTTGTTTTAAGCTCCATTTCTATTTACTCCTGCCAATTACTTCTGAAACTCTGTAACACTGAAAGCATCGGAAAACCAGAGTAATATTCAACACATTCTTGGCCAATAAAGCTAAAGCAGATTCAGCAAAAGTTATAATGATCAGTCAGTGTAATCGATGAGGAATGAGACTCGAAACTGCCTTGCAATAACATACTTGTTGACAAAACCCATTATACTATCTAATTTCTCTCATCTCAAATGGGTGTTTCTTTCCTTTTTATTCTGGTGCCAGCAGCTGCAACTGAAATGTGCATTAGGGTTAGGAGACATTGTGCGCATCCTGGTTATGTTATTAATTATTCATGTACGTTTGGCAAAATGACACACAATATTTAATTTGTCAATATTTGTGGGTCACCATATCTCCCCAGCTCTTTTTCTTAGAGCTCAAGTTGAGTCTGCAAATATTTCAAGTCTCAAGTAAGTCAAGGCATACAGCATCTGAGTCAAAGATGACTCACAAGTCCTCATTTTTGAGCCTCGAGTTTAACTTAAGTCCAATGTCGTCTCAAATTTACAGCTCAATCAGTGTATTTTCTTTTTCTTCTGGTGTCTCAGGTACAACTTGACAAGTGATGTAAGAAGAGTAAAGTTACTTGCAACGCTTTGATTAAACCACAATAATCACTGAGGTGGCAGTCAAACTCCTCTGATGCTGCACATTAAGTGTACAACAAAGGCCACGCATGGATCCAGCTGCATGATCCGATACGGGTGAAAATGATAGCTCTGTTTCCTTCAAAAGAAATGCTGAGACAGCCAGAAAACCAACTGCACTCTAGGTGTGGGCTTTTCTCTTTTAGTCCTGAAATAAAGAACAGGTGTCCAAACATCTTTCTTCCTGTGTGAAATAATGAAACAATAACAACCTACTGATAAAAATCAGCTAGTAGCTACATCAGTAGGCCCTCTAACCTTATTTACACTGAGTATTATCCATGACTTGGATGTACAAATATACAAAATTGACAGACCAGCAAAGAAGAACCCAACTCTAAAGCTTTAAAAAGTCTATGAAATTATCACCTTTAGCAAACCACTCAACAGATATAAATGTGGTCTATGAAATATTATCACTTATTATAAAAATTATATCATCCTCAGGGTAAACTACAAGTATAATGACATTAGAAGAAAAGTCTCAAGAAATCACAAAAAATATTTTTATGTGGGTCCAAGTAGGAGACCGACATGCAGCTGGATACTATTCCTTTCCGACCAACACAATGATGAATGTTAAATTCCTGTGAATGATGACGATGATCCCTCACTCAATCAATTAATCGACTAGTTTTCAACTATTAAGTCAATCAAAGTTCACTTTTGATTAACGATTAATCAGTTTGAATCATTTTCAAGGAGAAAAAAAGGGTCAAAATTCTGTTTTCAGCTTCTTAAATGTGAATAACTTCTGGTGTCTTTACTGAATATCTTTGGGTGATGGACATTTGACAACAACATCTTGGGTTTAACTAAAAAAAAATCTAAATATTTCACAAATTTCTATAATGAAAATAATTCTTAGTTCAAGCCCTACTGGCATCAAGCGGGCTTTGCTTGAGTGTAATTAGTAAAAATAGAACTGCTAACCTGAGTGATATCAAAAAAAGTAAATACAATGAGTGGGAAAGATAGAGAGAGCAAAAAACCTAAACGTTATCTGCTATAAAAACACAGAGCATTAATTTCAGTCAGTGCAAATTGATGACTAACCTTTAATGTGTACAGAACTACAGTTGCAATACTCAATACTTTGTAAACAGGGATAAAATGGGATTAAGTTACGACAGCAGTCTCACATAAATGGGTCAAATGTAGGTGGATGACACGTTCAGTAGACCTGCGTCAAAATTCAAATATCAAAGAGCTGAACACCGTGTGTGTTGCTGTGTAACATGTATTCAATCTAATGGTCCCTTTGTTCTTGTCTCCTGAGGCTACTGCAGAAAGTTAAAAGACAGAGCGGATATATCACAGGTAAGGCTAAAATAACCAAAATGGCACATTTGAATTATAATTTTATGACAGTTTTACCCCCATGACAAATGACCACAGTTAGCTGGAAGAAGACTGTGGATGAAAGACAATGGGTATAGAAAGAAAACGGGGATTTTGCTGAGGATCCACACATGACAAAAGCTGAAACTGATATATTCTGAAGTAACTGAATACCTTATCAAAGCCAAGAATTAGGCCTGCAGCACAACATCACACACAGCACAGAGGTCTATTGACTATCAGCAGCCCGAAGGGCCCATGTGATGGAGTTTCTGTCAGAATCGCTGTACAAAGTACAACTGAGTACAAGAAGACACTGGGAAATATTTGCCTTTTATCTCCAGTTGTGGATTTTGGATACAGCAGATATCCACTAACAGGGTTGTATTCAGATCAAACAAAATAGTTTCTGTTTGACCAGACTTCAGGCACACATTTAAACTGGCCAAGGTAAAGGGAGTGGAAAAGACATATCCTGACACAGGATAAATACTTAGCTTGTACAAATTTCTAAGGCCAGAGAATCTGAACCACATCTTTTATGCTCCAAGACCTGCCTGTCTTTTTGTGTTTTGTGTTATGTCACACAAACGGCCATTGACTCCTAGATCCAAATGAGAACAGTCTTTAATTAAAATGCACTGTGCAACTGTTCCCCCATTTTAATTATCTTGTAATGTGGCCCAGATAGCCAACTGCACTGTTAGCCAGTTTTACAATTTCCTCACTATAATACAAATTTATCTTCAAATGTATTGCAAAAAGGGTATACAGGAGTACTTGTTACTACAGATCACAGTTCTCAAACTCACAAGACTTACAATATACTTGCCTGTTGCTGTCTTTATTTTTTACATCATGTAAACCTGCATGCTGACCTGGATTAATATCATAGATAATAATCAGTACTGCAACTATTTCAGTACTGTAGCTACAAGATAGATTCCACAAACTGGCACAATAGAGGTTTTAAATCAGCATAACATTACAATGCACTACTGCCTCAGAGGAAAGACACCTCCAATGTCTCAGATCACAAAATCTAATCTATGCCTCTGACATGTTCTGACAGCTTAATCAAATAAGATACACAAATCGTTAAAGCACAAACATGGCAACATTTCAGAAAACAAATCAACCCATTAGAAAACTTGTTTCCGAGACCATCTTGCAACCAACAGCCGCGACGCACGTTAACACGTTCACATTCTGAACAATAACTACTCAGTCAGTAGTCATTAGAACATTATTATCCAAGTACTTAAAACTCATGAGCTGGACCACACTCATACTTTGCCTTCCCTTTGATCCCAACCACACACCTGAAAAGTTTTCATGACTGTATCTTACACAGTTGTGACGCTATTGCGTAAAATCTGTGCACAGACAGACACTGTGACAAATCTGGCAAAGTATTCAAAACTGCTTCTGTGTTAGTTCCTGCTACAAAAGGTGTTTCCAGGACCACATTTTGCCATGATGATGATGTTGTCTCATAGGAAAGCACACCAACGAGCACACCATTAAAATAAATTAACTTTTATTTTAATTTCTATATTTAGATGAATTTTCATTCATTGTAAAAAGATAAAAGATTTGCTTAATCCCTTTAGACACACTCTTGATTTTAAGCCTGCAGGAGCTCTATGATTTATTATTTAGTCTTTCCAGGTCATGGTCTGACTAACAAACAGCAGGAACAGACCAGTGTGATGGAGTTTGGAGTTATCCATATATCTTTTCTATACTATCTCAGAAAATAAATACACTAAATCAACTACTTGTGGCCACCCTCGGAGCACAGATTAGTGAGTGCGTATGTGATACCATCACATTATGCATCAGAGTGTTAAAACACACACGTGCACACACAACCACACACAGCCCTATATCAAAGAGCCCTTCTTGAGGCTTTGCATAGCAAACAGGTGCTAGATTAAATAAGAAGGGTAGAGACAAAAGCTCTGTGTCTGTTACTTGGCTTGTTACCACAAAACTCAAGTCAAAGCCTGAAATGATAAAACTAAGTTTTGTCTTCAAAAGCGAGGAGAGTTAAAAGACAAATGTGAATGCCAAAATAAGGACAAATTAATCAGATCTATTGTCTACTCCTGAGGCCATGAAACCAAGTTGATTTCCAACACTCGATTTATGTATCCATCCATAAATCAGTACTGAGATCAATGATAAACACACAAAGAGAACCCAAGAGACGTATGCTTTAAAACTATGATTGTGACATAACAACTGATTCATTAACCAAAGCAACACTATATACACTGTATACATTTTAAAAGATCTGTCTTGTTTGATTTAGGGATGTCCCGATCAGGTTTTTTTTTTTTACCCCGATACGATACTCAGCCGTAACTAATATTTTCCTGGATAATACAGCTGCATTAAGAAAAAAAAGTACCTGCATTCCTTAATAGTTTTTTTTTTTTTGTTGAAACAAAGTATATACTTTCATATGGCTCTTTCTTACTCTGCACATGCTATTCCAACATTGGCCGACCACCTTTTTTGTGTTAGCAGGTGAGTCTATGATGCTGCACTGTGATAGTAGACCCTTGTGTACAGCAGCTGAAGTGTGTGAGAGACGCAGCCCACGCTTGGTACCTCCATATCATCCACTGCTTTTTACATATTCTTTACGTTGACATGTAAAATGACGTGGACGTGTTGTTTGTCTATTTCCCACGCGTTCAGCATCTCCTTGGTTGCCTGTTTTACATGCTCTGCTGTATGAGACCCATGAAACTAGTGCGCATACCAGCACGTTGTAACTCGAAAGTGGAAGAAATGTCATGTAATGCCGAGATGGTAGGGCATACCGGGGATTAAAAAATTCCAGGTGACGAAGAAAACCCTGATCCTCACCACGGAGATGAGCTGGTTATCCAGAGCGATTAATTTAATTACCTTCTCTGTAATATTTTTGGCCATGTCGCTGTCTCGAGGATATTTCTCTTAACTTTTGAAAGTATCTGCGAGTGTTTGTTGCATCTGTGTCTTTGCCTGTATTCCTTGAGTGAAGTCGTTGTATTCTTTGAGTGTTTGTTTTTATTTGCCGTATCAAATGCGAAATCTGCAAATGTATTCAGTTGGCATAAATTTGCAGATTTATGCCAACTGAAGATGAAAATATTTTGATAAAAGCCACAAATTTACAGAATTGTGTATATCCGCTGTCAGACTGTAGAACCAGCACTACTCCTGTTAACAGTGTAAAACATTATTTATATACAATGTACATGAGAGTTCTATTTTGTATTTCTTACTTCTTACTTTTTTATTGTATTGTTTATTCTTTTAATATCATTATTGTTTATTACAATACCCTGTCCTTTGGCTGCTGTGATGAAGAAATTTCTCGTTGGCGGGATAAATAAAGGAAATTCTGATTCTGAATTCTGATTCTGATATTTATATAAGCAGTGGTAAATACTCATTTGATTAATAGACATTTAGAGTACTAGTGAGTAGGACTGCAACTAACAATTATTTGCTAAAAAATGTCTATCAGCGTTTCCCAAAGTCCAAGGTGACGTCCTCAATCGTCTTTTGCCCACAACCCACAACCAGTTTTAAATGAGTATTATAAGTAGGACAGTGCATTAGCCCACCCAGGCAATTTGTATACAGGACGATGTCATCTAGTGCAATGTTGTGGCTTCACAGGTAATACTTTTTGGTGACAAACATTTATCATAATTTCCCCAGAGCCCAAGGAGATATCTTAAGAAAGCTTGATCTACAGACAATGATCTAACACAAGGTTAAACTGCAAGCTTTCTAACATAATAAATCCAGTTTCGCTGCTAAAGGTGGATAACTAACTCTGGAACTTTGTAACAGGTGGGTTCACTTGCCCTGTTTCCCCCACGAGTTCGAAGAAAGTCCCTTAGACAGTGATCGTAAATACTGCATTAAGCTTGGAGGCACTGGCTGTTCTGAGAACAAAAGACGTAAATCAACAACAAAGTCATGGCCAGGACAGGTCTGCACCTGTACAGCTGGGTGCTGAAGGCCATGACATCATGCAGAGTAACACAATCCCCAGACAGCCGTGTTGTGAGCAATATCAGCCTAAAGGGGTACAGTCCAAACCTGCAACAGTGAATTAGATCATCCTATTTTCCAGACCTGTATATATTTTTTTTTTTTTACATTTTCTTCTTAACCATTATACATTTTTGAAATAGCAGCACAAAATGTTGTCTGTTTATTTGTGTCCAGTGCTTCTCTGTCAAGGTTACAGACAGACTTTCATGCAGAGCTGCACCTCAAGAGCAGCCAGACCAATGAATAGTCTACTTCTATCCTGCCTCATCTGTTCAACGTCAGTCGAGCAGCGTCTCATGTATACCTACGCCTCCCTAAACACATCAATCATGAGAAGCATACAGAGGTTATCTATGACTGTCTGGATTTGTAGATGCAGCTCGAGAAAATCTAAATTCTTCACCCTTGGTTTCTGGATAAAACGATTAAGACGTTTCAAGGTTGAAGCCAAGACGTGATTTTACCCTGTAAGAGTATAAGATTACCTTGAATGTGATCGCATGCATACATACTGCATTGTACTTTAAAACATTACGAATTAAGAAGAGCAAAATCATTCTCTCAAATGTACTACAAACTGTTACAGTTTGACGTTCACGTCACCTTTAGGGACACAATAAAAGCAACAGCTGTACAGTCTAACAATCCAAGATAATATATCCTAGGTAAATACAAAAAATGTCAATATTTAACCAACTAAGGCCATAGTTTACATTAATTTGGACTGCATTATAAGTAAGGTGTGCCAAATATTTTGTCAATATTGGGATGACACTATGGTTAAAATTAGTACTGAGTAGAATTGATGCCTGTCTGAAGTAAGTGAAAAATCAGGCTTCACAAAGATAGTATTCACTGCAGAGCTCTCGCACTAAATGGTTTTACATTGTACATAGGTTGCTTTTATTGTATCCACCTCTGCAAGATACAGCCTTAGCATCTTATACTGCACCCACATCTCAAAGTAGACTGCAGTAAATTATTCTTTATGATGATGGATTGGGTTCCCCCTAGTGGCCTCCTGAACACACCTCCATCAACATATTGGATGTTTTTTTTTCTCAGAATAGACCAAATCCTGCTGTAATCTGCAGCACAGTAATGTTTGATAAAATATTCCCCACCAATGTGTGCAGCAATGTTGGATATAGCAGGAGAACAAATGTCATGGCACTCTAGGAGGATATTAACCAAACTCTCTATGAAGCCTTGCAGTAGATAAAGGGATACGACATAAAGATCTGAGATAAAACAGCCAAATGTTTCCCCTCCACAGAAAAAGTTGTTGAATTTCCATTTCTTTAACACACAACATGTAAATTCTACTGCTAGGGATCTTTCTAACAAAACATGGAAAAATATGTTTGCTGCGTGATCTGTGGGGATGGCCGGGCGGAGCGTGGGGGCATGGCTGCTGCTGAACTGCTCTGAGCTGGCCGGTTCTGGAAGAAAGAGTCAGATGCAGAGTCAGATGCAAAGCCAGACCTTCTGGAGGAATAAAACGCCTGAAGTCAAATCAGATTCAGCATTTATTTGTAGTTGTTTACTGACAGGAGGAGAGCTTAGGGACTACTTTTAAAATTTGGGGGTTAAAAGCCAGATTTTATCTTCACTCCCGTTAATGAACCTGACTGTAGCAGTGATTCACAGAGGTGACTTCCATTGTTTACATACAGTAATGTTGACTCCTGACTGGAGCTAAAGGAGAAGTGTACTTTGCTTCATGAATGTATTTACACAGAGGAGAGGCAAAAGGAAGTGAGAGAACCAAAGTCTCTGATTAGTGCTGAGTTTAGTGACTATTCTCAATTTAAACACACAGACACCAGTGTTTAACACACATAGGCTGTACTTGAGTGGGCTGCCCAGATATATAAAAATCTCATTTCAACATCTCACACTTTTCCCTCGCCTCCCTTTCCATTCTGCCCTCACTGTTTTCATCCGATGTACTGTCAATCACACACAGACACTCTCTCTTGTGATGCGACCTCTCCAATTAAATCTAGGTTATTTTATGGTTCGAGTACAAGAAGTTGACGTTAAGTTTAAACCCAAATGCATCATTGTGTTGTAGGGTTAGGCTATGGCTAGGTGATAATAAACACAATGCTGTTACAATTTCATGCTATCATCTGACCCACATTACTTTTATCACATGACACGTTGCATAACTCTTAAAACAATTTGAGTCATCATTCCAGTCATGTGTCCAGTAAAAAACCTAAATGTAGCCCAACTTTTTTAACAACAGGACTGGCTGGTTGTATGTTTCATGCCACAGTAAATTGAATAGAGACTTTTAAGCCTCTGGACCAATGGTTAGAAAAACAGGCACACTGAAGACATGTGCTGAGGATCTGGGAACTGAATTTCTCATCTTTGTTACAAGAATGTGCAGACTAAATGGTTGCTGAAAAAAATTACATCAACAGGTAATTCATTCATTTTAAATGTCACTTTTCAATTCCATCTCATTATATAAATGCTCAACTGTTGCGTAATTTAAAGGCCTATTAAGCTGTTAAACGTAATTACATACCAGATCTGATATATTAGTTTGTAGTAATAACACCAACTAACTGCACCACTTACCATCATTTAATTATCCTATTAAGATAAAAGTAAGGAGGAGGGCATGCAGCTGAACTCTCTCTCTCTCTCTCTCTCTCTCTCTCTCTCTCACACACACACAAATTCATGGGTTTAGTTTAAAGCGTGTATGAAATCCTGAAAGCCATCAATGCTGTATTTCAGAAAAGAGCAGTACTGCCATATTACTGAATCCTCCACAGAACCTAGAAAGATTATTTGGGGCAATCCTTCACAGAAAAACTGAAACTGAAACTAGTCTATTAATTGGTGAGTCAAATGACACAACATTAACATTTGGCAACTATTTTGATATTCAATTATAATCATGAGTCCTCTTTCTGAGCAAAATTTCCACACATGCTGATATTTGCTTCTTAAATTTGAGCATTAAGCTTTTCTTTTTTTAAATAATAGTTGGTTACATCATTATATATATTTTGGATATAGTGGCCGAGCAAAACGAGAAATTTGAGTGGGGATGCACAATACGGATAGACTCCATTTACCATCATCAAGCATTATCTTTCAAAATACTTGGCACTCAGTAAGTCAGAAAAACAGCTAAATTTGCATGGTAATAGTTGTTAGAAAAGTAGTGCACTTTCACGTCACTGTAGAGACCTGGGTACCCAGCAGCGTTACTTCAAGTCTTGACTGTCTGTGTGAAGTGTGAGGGAGGGACCGTGGTGAACCGAGGTGAAAAGACATCCACTTTAGTTGATAAAGTCTGGAGTGAAAAAACTTCACTCATACTACAACCGTTTTGACTCTAGTCTTGACTTAAGTAGCCATATTGAATCGCTGTATGTTAGCAAGTTAGCTCTGTGTTTTATTTAGGGAAGAGCAAAGGGAAGTCAATTCACTGAAAAAAAGTCAAGTTAATGTAACAGCTATAAATAATCCATTCAGTGGTAATTATACTGGGGAATGAATGGAGAGTATTTCCTAAATTTAATTTATAATTTTGTTGCTAATGTCTCTTAAAAACCTGACTGAAAGCT
Organism: Diplodus sargus; assembly: GCA_903131615.1. NCBI lineage: Eukaryota > Metazoa > Chordata > Actinopteri > Spariformes > Sparidae > Diplodus > Diplodus sargus. The sequence continues at coordinate 5,990,557 of CAEMYA010000177.1, read as the reverse complement.
AGCTAGGCGGCAATAAAAAACACACACTGCACTTGAATTATGTATATAAGTTGTAACTGGGAGATAATTATTACAATACTTACAGTACTTGTATAAGATATAAAGCAGAGAAACATTAGCGCCCTTCATTGGCATAACTTAATTTGACCTGTGTATGAAGATAAAGCTAGCTTAATTAACCATTAAGCTAACCGGGTGGCAGTCAATGCTAACATGAAGCAACTCTTTCTAAATCCAGGACGAAGAGTAAAAAGCCTGTGAGGTAGTTTGATACTCACCGCGGTGGTGAAGACATGTTCGCGTAGTGTTTTCTGTCCAACTGGAACAAAAAAAAAAAAAATCCGGCTGACAATAGAGAATATTTTTAGACAAACGTTTCCAAAGTTTCTTTAACCAAACAAAGATGGCAGCCGGAAGTGACTTTTGTCGGTAGTGAGAATGCTTTAGCCACATCCGGCGAACTGACAAAATTATTGATTTATTATTATTATTAACATTATTATTATTACTAATGATATTATCATTGTTATTATCATCATTATTATTTTAGTATCATTGTTGTCCGTCTATCTATTTAACCTTTCATGGAGGACAAATAGAATACATTACATAATTCACTTATGCTTACAATCTCATCCTGGGCAAAGAGGGAGTACTTTTTATTGCTGTTATATCTCTACCCTAATGATTTACATCTTAAACACAGAGTGGGGCAAGTGCAGTAAGTTTTAAACTGAGCACTAGTGCCATCTACTGGAATACACTTGAAAACACATGTTCTTTTCAGTGGCTGAAAACTGAGTTCAAGCATCTGTCTGCTGCCTTCATAGCAGTCATCATGAAAGAGGAGAACGCTGTTCGTTTCATACATTTTATAAATGAGCCAGTTCAGTAATATTTATATCTGAATGTATAAACATGTTCAGTATTTTCGGGGCTATGATGATATATCATCGAAAATCAGGGTTGTGTTTTTGCTTTCCGCTGTAAATGCTGCAAACAGCTGTTTATAATGCCTAGTATGCAATAACATCCATTTAAAAGGAATGTCTTGATTGATTAAATGAGCCCAGTACAAAATGCTGTCTCATATCTTAAGTATAGGTGATATAACAATAAGGCTTTTGGTTGAAAATGATACTGATCATTGCTTGATAAGGGTATTTTTTCATCCTCCTTTGATACACAGCTTGAGCACGAGACCAGGGAGGGTAGAATTACTAATTTAAAAAATACCCAGCAGAATGAGCAGAGATGGTGTTGAATTCCAACAAGCTTCTAAAGCAAGCAAGATGTAAAGGATTCAAGATGTACAGGATTCAAGATGTACACGATTCAAGATGCACCTGATTCAAGATGTACAGTATGAGCATCCTTATCCATGAAAAAATCAAACCATACAATGTATTAATGCAAAATAATCTCACAGCTCCCATACAACACATAATCATTTTAGAGCTTGTGTTTTATATTGAGGGGGAAGCATGTCTCCAGCCCTTCAAAGAACTAATCTCCCAACTCCCTCCATCATTACTTTACAGGGAATGACAACACCAACTAAAAAAACCAAAAAATGGCTAAAGATGCACAAGACCACATTTGGAAACAAGAATGATGCACACCATGTCTCGCTTTGAAGGAGAGTGTGCTTTAATCTTATTTGATTTTCTCTTAAAGAAAACAAAGATTATTTCCAAGTACATTATTTTCCAACAATCACAAATTAAATATCAAACATCATCAGCGATCAGATGAAGTGATTTTCCTTTCATTAGGAACATCGTTTTATTTTTCTCAAAATCAAATACCGCAGTCCCCCATATTTTGCAATTCTCTGCATGCACAAGAGGCAAAGAGCAAGAGTGGGGGGATCTAAGCCATTTTGGTGTATCTCACACTCAGTGGGTGAGAGTTGGCAGCCCTGTCATGTTCAACCAATAGCAGAAAACTTTTCTCTCTCTCTCTCTCTCTGTGTGAATCCTCAGGGAACAGCACCTCTCTGAGGAAGCACCGGCTAAGCAGAGTAGCACTGGAGGGCATCCACAACATAAGATACACGGTCAGTGCTAAATGACCAATGAGAAGTAAATCAAAGTGAAGCAGGGGCTGGTTATTCAGTTTCTGTGCTCAAGAGGTTTTATGAAATGAAAAAAAAGATCATGACTGCGCTCATATACAGGGCAGGCATAAACAGTTTCTTTTTCAGTCGAATCCAGTACAAGCTGCATTTAATGTGCCGCAAGATTTCCAGATATTTTAGTCGAATTAAATGTTAACATCCCTTTGTGTAATACTTACCAAATTTACTGAGTGTTTCTGTATGCTGTGTCTTTCTGAGTGCTCTGCAAAACCTTGTTAACTCATAGTACTCACTGCTCCTCATAAATTAATAGATTCATTACCTTAACTCTTTTGTTGATGATTTGACACAACACTGGAAAGCCTTATTCATAGCTGGTGGGATCATTTACATGACTTTTCAAGGTGGACCCAAGGCCCTGCTTGTTAGGCTGCAACTAACTTCTTTCCTCAGACAAGATGGAAAAAATGTTGATTTAATTCTGATTTTAGACAAAAAGTACAATACAAGTAATTGAAAAATCAATATAATTAAGATCTATTTCTTTGCTTTCGCACTAATGACTACAGGCTACATAGTCTAGACAGTAACATGAAGTACTTAAAAATATTCAATCGATATATCTTCTTTTGGATACTATGTGCAAACTAGAGCTGTGTGACTGTTCATGGACCAGCAAACAATAATAATAAAAAAACATTTAATTTACAAATATGGACTAAAATGCATACACAAGTATATACTTGAGTTGAAGAAGTTGATTAATATTAGTTAATTCTGAGTCAGATCTATAGATGAAAGTTAAAAGGTCTACAACACAAGCGAGATTGATTAGTGGAAGTTTGCTGGAACTATGCCTGACAATTTAATCTCAGGTTTTAAAGTGCCTTTAATCTGCTTTATGAGAGATCTTGGCAGTGCTCGACTGTATTACACAGCTGGAATATGTTCAAGATAGTCCCTTAGTTTGAAATAAAAGTTCTGTTTTGTCAATCATGTGCGCATTTACATCATCAGCACTCAGCCAATCATATCAGTGATGATCACTGCTTGGTCTCTGTGCTCATAGTGCTTTTCTCCCTAAAATAAGAACAAAGATATTCTCAGATTTACCTAGTAATCTTCCTACTGTTCTTGAAGAAAAAATTAGTTAATGAGAATTAAAATTAACATTATCACTCTAGCTGGTTAAAGCTGTTAGTGTGGGCTAGTTAAATGTGAAACACGTGAGAGTCTGTCGCCTCTCGGATTCATACTGCCAATCAAATGGAGGGCAGCATTTCACCAGAGAAACCGCTAACTGCTGCAAACCTTAGCTGCTGTCAGCTTGTTAGCTTAAATAGCAATTCAGCTAGCAGTCCAAACTGGAAAGTCGGGGTGGTATTTTGAAGAAAGAATGTGCCAGGATAGTAGATATCTGCAACATAATACATATATATTTTTAGTCAAAACTCTTCACGTTCTGTAAATAATGTTTGTTAATTTGTTTTGTGATGTTTGATTTGTAATGTTTTAATCTAAAATCCGCCCAAACCGAACCTTTAACAAACATTTGAAATATGAAGCCTGGCTTGCAAAATAAAATAAAAAAATAAATAATAAAATGAAATTGTCATCTGTTCACGTGAACTGATTCTTTTCAATGTGTTTTAACCTTAATAGCATCATAGCAGTGCCATATTTGCTAAATCCTTTGGTGAGTCCCTTCTGGCTTGTATGTAACCCTGAAGAGCATTATTCTCATTCCATGTTTGTGTATCCGTTTGTGAATATGTGTTTTTTACGACATGATAAAACATTTGCAAAGCCTTAATGTTTTAAAACATGAATTTACATGGGCTTTTTCACATTCTGCACCAATTTCATTTCTCATCACTCACACTTTGCTACAGCACTGTAGCGCCATCAACTGTTACCACCCACTGCAGTCTAAATGTGTATTGCATCATATTCACATTGTGTGCAGGTACATCAGATATAAATAATAAAGGAATCTGGTCATCAAAACAATGCGCTACACCACAACTAGTGATCATAAATCTTCAGGGGTATGCCCCCAGTCTGAAAAGTATAAACAACAAACCAAAAAAAGAAAAAAATTCTATGGAAGTTTTTCCTTTTTAAATGTGATTTCAACATGAGTATGCAAACTTCTTGTCTTCTGTGACCCTGTTATAACAAGATAACACATTTTATATAGATATCACACTGTGGTCATGTGTAGACTTTTCATACATACACTGAGCTAGACTCCTGCAGTAAAGTTGAGACAGTGAACTGTGAGGAGGGTTATTTTCTTTCTACCCTGGAAAGTTAATTGTATGGGCAATCTTTGCATTACATTATCAAGACTGTCAACTTATTTTCAATGTTAATACTCAATCCCTTTGAAGGTAGTTTCTGCCAAAGGACGATGCCTATGACAGACTGTCCATAAAGCCACCAACCTGTATTTTCAAATGTTTTTGTAGACATGAGGCACTCTCACTGGATGGTAATGAATAGTAGGCGTTTTTTGAAGGGAGTTCAATCACAAAGAAACATCTAAAAAGAAAAATCTGGTGCCACTTAAGCAAAATTATGCAATCGTCTATTTCATCGTAGTGCAGTCTGTAAAGGCCAGAATTAGTCTGTATGATATTGTATACAGTAGGAGATACCTTAAGAAAAGCGTCCAGGATGCTTTCTGGACATGAGGAACACTCACGCGTCTTTTAGACCTGATGTGAATAGATGTGATTAAAATAAGACTTTGTACCAGCAGCCAGTGATTAAAATTTGATTGATGTGATAATGATTTAATGACTATGACACAGTAATTTAGTGAAGAGTCAAAACTAAAATTCTCAATACACGGTGAAATGTGGCGAGATGGTACATTTCTTGAAAGGAAAATAAGAGTATGGTGATGGTCCCTGTATAATCCTTCAGTACTTTTTGTACCCTGTATTGGGGAAAGCTGTAGGTCTATACAAAATTAATTTCAGAGGCCACTGTATGCTTAGAATAAAAACTCAAAACAATTTAAGACATCGAAAATCTTTCTTCCAATTTCAGTGGCTTATAAATTGAGCCTACGGGGTATGTTTTATTTTGTTTTTCAAACCAGGGTGACTGCTTATATCCTGTATTTTAATTTATTCAGTCAGTTCAGTTAGGAAGCATATAGGGAGAAAGAGTAGAGGTTACACTGCACAACACAGTCCTTATAGGATTCAATCTTCTGCCTGCAAGGGGCTGTCGTTCTCAACACTTCCCCATCTTACTCTCTCCTCTTCTGCTTGTCGTTCATCAGATTCATTTCTGTATTATGCATAATAAACTCTCCCACATTGCCAAATGAATTCTAGATATCTCAATCTGCAATGTGTTTATTCTAGAGTAAATCAGAGAGCCGCAACACCACTAGGCTGTTCAAGGAGATCTACAGTCGAGTTTCCATCTCCACTTGCTCCACAGCTCTTCCCCCGTCGTCTCTCTTTGGGCACCATTGGCAGCCCTGCTACCAAGATTGGAAATGACATGCACCAGAATTGGGGGTGTTATAAGGTCCATGGTTGTCGTTGGGGAGTACCACTGCATATAAGAAAAAAAGGTTAAGCTTAAGCTTTTTGGGGCTCAAAAGGAAGCTACAGGAAACGTGCTTATGTTGGAACCAAAGCCTACAAGTTTGAAAATGAAAACATTCAGGCCCTTCTGCACTTTGAATTGCCTTGTTGTTCAAAGGTGCTGAAGGTGCTATACAAATAAGCGTGCCTTGCTATGACCATAAAACATACAAATCTCCCACTGAACCAATCGGCACCCTCCACCGCTGAAAATGTGTTTTTTGCAGAAATGCCAGACACTGCAGTTATAGGAACGGCCACTTGAAACTGGCTCCAAAATTTAGACAATCCCCATGCATTGTATGTCTCTGGGCTGCCTTTCCACTGGCCTGCAGTGAGGACACCCAGCCTGTCCGCTCTACCTAATTAGCCCAGAGACATCAAAGAAGCCGTGCATGTACTGGGGGAACCATACCTCACGATCTACTGTATGTTATTTTTTATTGTTTTACAAACCAACAGCGAGACCGTCTGACGGCCCTACCTCTGTTTAGGATATTTTTTCTCATGAGCAGAATCCAAATTCCCTCCAAATTTACGGTGCATATTAATCATTGGTCTCCAGATGGTTAAGCCTGTTTTACAAGTCTCTCTATAGTTTCAGTCTTCATTAATGTTGA
>CAEMYA010000177.1:5945821-5970748 GCA_903131615.1 Diplodus sargus | reverse complement strand
CCATACCTCCCTCCCTCTCTTTTCTCTCAAACACACACACACACACACACACACACACACACATGCTTTCAAACACACACCCAGTCTCTTTCCTTTTCTTTCTCACAAACACACAGTCTGTCTCTGTCTGACTACTTTAAAAGCAGTAATTATAAATGACGTGGTTATCAGGGCATCCAGGTCTACTCCCCTCTACCAACACACACTCTCACACACACATGCACATGCACACACACAGACACACACCTTTATTCCTGCACTATCTCCTCTTCTTTCTTTCTTTTTTTTTTCCCTTTCCTCCATCCAATCTTTTCTTCTCTCTCAGCATTGTGTAAGGAAAGGAAGCAGCTCTTACCGGCGTGTATGGCACACAGTGGAGATTAGTGTGTAGTCTGGCAGGAAAGTAAGGGTCAGAGCGTCTCTCTATACATTTCACTCAGATTCATATTGAAAAACCATCTGAAACCAGCGGCTCACAGTGCTGGCTTCTCTTTACCACAGACAGCCAGTGCCGGTCAAACCATAATTTCATCGGTTTCACTGTTCCACTTTTACAGGTGGCGGAGTAAACATGTGCATGTGGGTCTGAAACACTTCTGAACCATACAATTATGTCAGCGAGCCGTATGCATTGGTCTGGAATACAGAATGAGCTCGAAGCTCAGTCGAATGTCTGTTATGGATATGAGTCTGCCTGGCGGCATATATCATCTTGTTAAGGAAGCCCGGTGTGGCAGACATTATGAAGTCGGCTACGACGAGTGTAGAGCTGAGTCGCTTCGCTCCTCATGAATGGGACAGATAGCTCCAGTGATGAGCCGACTTTGGTCAGCCAGGCTGCCCCGGGACCCCACAGGAAGTGCTGAGGACAGTCCACGGAAGTCAACTTCCTGGCTGGACCTGCATCCCTTGTTGTGTTCTTTATTATTCTAAAGCCTGTCAAGGAAGGAAGCAGAGTGCTAACACAGATCTGCCTTATCTCCTCAATCGAATGTTTTGTGGATTCAGAGTGAGAAACAAGGCGTAGTCCGAACGCGGCTTTAACAGAGTAAGTGTAAAAAGACATTATTTTATACTTACCTCAAGTCCTGGGAAAGGACTTGAGTGTGTTGCTTATGGTGTCAGTCTGAAACAGTGACTCTTAAAAAATGCATTCTATGATCATTTCAACTAAAATCTTTAGTTTGTATTAATAGGAATGTTACCAATATCATCAGGGTACTATGAGGTTAAATGAGGAACGTGGTGTAAGAAAGAGTTTGTAACAACAGAACTGAATATTTAACAAAAACACAAAGGGACCTTTGATTTCTACGAGATCACTTTTAAACTTGTGTCGTTTGTTTTATGTGTTTCTCTTCCAGGAGGAGGAGAGTAGCCGCTTGGTGCGGACCTTCCCCAAGATGACTGAGGGCCAAGTAGATGTGGGCACACAGACGGAGCCGGTGGTGGTGCTATCTCTAGCTCAGGCTGCCGTTCTCGGCCTCATCTCCCAGAATGAAATCTTCGGGGCCACCATTGCCCCTAATGGCTTCTACACGGGGGAGCCCAGAGAGTGCCCCCCTCCTCCGCCTGAGGCGATGGAGTATGAGTACGCTGACCAGTTAATAGGGGCCAACGGGGACTACCTGGCTGAGCCTGCAGGGGAGCCGGAGCCGCAGCCTCACTGCAGCGAGAGAAGACGGCCCGGGCCTCGTGGGAGGACCAAGAGACCCAGGATTGATGGAGAATTACAGGGTCACCCACACAAAGTATCAAGTCCACATGCTCAGGTTAAAGGTGAACAGCTTGAGTCTGATACCCCTCCTTCCTGCATTCACATGGACAGCAGGCGCAGTCCTGGCAAGTCGGAGGACCCAGTCACCCAACAGGGTTCTCTGAAAGAGGAGCAGGCCTGCGGAAACTGTCCGTCATGTGTGAGAGAAACTTCACGGCCACAAAAAAATGGACAAGCAGAACAGGAGCAAGAAGAAAACGTTGGCAGAGGAAGAGAGAGGAAGGAAGAGGATTTGGTGGTGGAGCAAGAAGAAGAGGAAGAGGCACTAAACCTCAAGACCAGCGGTGAGACTGGCAGTCCCCTGGAGAACCGCTATTATGAGTCCAATGAGGTGGCCTATGAGTCTGCCGACATGGCGCTGCCTGGAGAGTACGAGGAGAACAACCAGGCCATGCTGTGGTCGGACCCAGAGGGCCTCGCAAGGCGGATGCAGATTGACCGTCTGGACATCAACGTACAGATCGATGAGTCGTACTGCGTAGATGTGGGAGAGGGTCTGAAACGCTGGAAGTGCCGCATGTGCGAGAAGTCTTACACATCCAAATACAACCTTGTCACTCACATTCTAGGCCACAATGGAATTAAACCCCACGAATGTCTACACTGTGGAAAGCTCTTCAAACAGCCGAGCCACCTCCAGACTCATCTGCTCACGCACCAGGGAACCAGACCTCACAAGTGCACGGTTTGTGAAAAGGCCTTCACGCAGACCAGCCACCTGAAGAGGCACATGCTGCAGCATTCGGACGTCAAGCCCTACAGCTGTCGCTTCTGCGGCCGCGGCTTCGCCTACCCCAGCGAGCTGAGGACCCACGAGAACAAACACGAGAACGGTCAGTGCCACGTCTGCACCCAGTGTGGTCTGGAGTTCCCGACTTACGCTCACCTGAAGCGCCACCTGACCAGCCACCAGGGCCCGACCACGTACCAGTGCACAGAGTGCCACAAGTCCTTCGCTTACCGCAGCCAGCTGCAGAACCACCTGATGAAACACCAGAACGTGCGGCCCTACGTTTGCCCTGAGTGCGGCATGGAGTTCGTCCAGATCCACCACCTCCGACAGCACGCCCTAACTCACAAGGTACTGGCCGCGCACACGCTTGCACCTGAAGTATTGAAACCCTGATGATGTGTCTTAGTCTACCAGTTTATGTGTTGAGGCTGGCCTTATGAAACCACATAACATGGCTAGACCTTTATTTAAAATATAAAAATGTCGCACTTGGAGAGGAAGGGAAGTGTTGTCGCTTCACTCGCTCAGTCCCTCTTTTTGAGTCCTCACAGAAAAAGTGTGTTGCACTCTTCCAACGCAGCCTTTTCTCCAAAACCAGTTGCTTTGTAAACACAGTCTTCAAAGGCCTTGAGTTTTTTTTTTGTGTGGCTCAACCCCCCACTTGCATGTGTTTTGTGTTGTGTGTCGTTCGCCGAGCTACTTCCCTTTGTGTCTGATGAATCACTCTGGTCTTCCTCTCCTTTTATACAATCTGTTCCATTCTATAGGGGAGAAGCATTTCTTTTCCTGACATTTGCTTTTGTTAAATATTAAAATAAAAGTTAAATAAATGTTGAAGTTTATTCTTCCCATTGTTAAGACTTTTTTCCAGCCCGTCTCTCAACACTTGGGGGGGCTAACGCAGTCCACACGAGTTGGATCAAACGCCAGAAAGCCGTTGCTCACACACACAAGCTTCTCGTGTGTTTTCTTCCCGTGACTCATTATTTATTTTCCTCACAACTATATATTTAGCCAAATTAATTAAAAGGCCCAAACACTTTTTGTCTCCCCAGGGCATGAAAGAATTCAAGTGTGACGTCTGCGCCAGAGAGTTCACCTTGTCTGCCAACCTGAAGAGACACATGTTGATCCACGCCAGCGTGAGGCCCTTCCAGTGCCACGTCTGCTTCAAGACCTTCGTCCAGAAGCAGACGCTCAAGACTCACATGATCGTCCACCTGCCGGTCAAGCCTTTCAAATGCAAGGTGAGCGAAGCGACGTTTTTTTACGTCGAGACAAACTCGTTCCCGCTGTGATGGATTCTGACTGCGGTGCTCTTTGTGTGTGTCAGGTGTGCGGGAAGTCGTTCAACAGAATGTACAACCTCCTCGGCCACATGCATCTCCACGCCGGCAGCAAGCCCTTCAAGTGCCCTTACTGCACCAGCAAGTTCAACCTGAAGGGCAACCTCAGCCGGCACATGAAGGTCAAACACGGCATCATGGACACCTCAATAGACGGACAAGGTGAATAGCTCCATCCATTAACCTTAATTGAATTACGCCCTCTGCTTTGAAATAGACGAAACTGCTCGATGACAACTTTTGAATTTGTTGATGCATCGTGTGTGGCAAATTTCCTCGGTGGGCTTCGTGTCGCATTATTGTCACTCAGTCTGTCCCTAATGCACTTTGACTCAGCATGTACTGTAATCTAGTGGCCAAGTGTTTTGATGTTTCTCTGTCACTCCCCTCCCTGTGTGTGTTTAGTAAATATAGCAGTGCCTGGATTAGACATGCCTGTCTCTATCAGTAGAGAGTGATACTGAGGCAGGGGAGGAGAGGCAATCTACTGGCTGTCCTCAATGAGGCCATGTGTCTTTAGGATGGGCTCTTGTTTGTGTGTGTGTGTGTGTGTGTGTGTGTGTTATTGAGGACAGGGTGCGATCATATTTGTGTCTTTGTTTCCTTCTTCAGAGCCCCCCCCGGACACAGAAGGCCAGGAGGACTACGAGGAGGAGAGCTTTGAATTCAGCGAGCGAGAAAACCGGGCTAATAACAACAACACGCCAGACATTGCTAAACTCACTCAAATGGAGTATTATAGCACCTATGGGAAGGGCACGGGGCGCTTCAGCACCGCATGAATCTTTAAAATGACCCCAAATTGAAAATAAGTGAACTAATGAAAACGGGATATTCTTTTTTTTTCGTTTGTTTTGTTCTTTTGCTGTTACAGGCATAGTGCTCGGGTTACTCCTCAAGGGTGAGAAGGAACCCGGCAAACTGCACTCTCATATGCACTGGAATCGCTCGTAATACTACAGAATTTGGAAATCTTATTAAATATTTTTCATCTCTAAGTCACAGCACATCTACTGAGTAAATATATTATATTTGAGAAAAAAATGGACTGACATTTAGGGGAAAAAAAGAGATCTATATAAATAGGTATAATATGTCGTCAGCTGCTTTACTACAGGAACATCATCTGAGCCCGATTTACAAAGCACATTTTTAAGCTACAAGCGTAAAAGCATATGGTGATGTTATACTGCACTTACTCATTCAGACAATCCCGGTCTCTCTCAGTCTGCTGGGGCACACTAATGTGAAGGGTTTAAAGAAGGGAACAAGTGTTACTGTTCATTTCCACTTGCCAAAGCTTATCAAATTGTAGAGGTTTTAATGATTCACTCTGATTTATACTGTGATGAATTACATTCGAGGTCTGCAAAATAAGTTAAATTCCGTGTTTTATTGTATATTATTGTACAGAATGCATCAGTCCTCTCGTATGTCGGCTGGTACCGTAATCAGTGCGTCGCACTGAGGACCACTGTGTCTACTTCTTAGGTTTCTGCATTAACAAGCATCACCCTGTGTTGATCTCTAGTCTATGAATGTAATTGTTTCCGTGGAATGTTTTACAACGCTAATGGAAGAAAATCATAATGGTAGGACCCCTTTACCAAAGAATTGGATCAAACCTTGCAGCTTACAGGCACTGTAAGTCTCTTTTCCTCACTGGAAAAGGGACATTGGATTTCTTGGGGTCCAATCGCAGACCTCATGAAATTACATTCAGGTTCCCCACCCACCCATCTGTAGATCTCTTCAAAAGATTACCACAGAGAACAGACTGTGGTACAGCTTCTCTCCTAACAAACCTCACCGTTTCCCCCCTTCCATCCAATCCAGGCCTTCAAGAGACAAGACTGCAGCATTTTTCCCCAATAGCAATGCAAAACCCTGCATTCATTTTGCAGGTTTTTTTTGTTGTTGTTTTTAAAATGGATGAATCTCAACAAGAATTGTCCCCAAAAACTCGGACAGAAATATTAAGTGCCCCGGTGTGTCTGCGAGAGCATGCCATCCATCATGCTGTACACTGGTCTCAAGTGATGAACGACAACCTCCCAACATGTGACAGGGCCGTGGACCTTGCGGAAAATGATTTGGGAAATGCTCAATATATTCAGTTTCCCAGTGCTTAGCTTTTCAAACTCGTAACCTGCAAACAAGGTGTCCATTTGCAATGTTGATATAGTGCATTTAAAATAAAAAAAACATGCTCAATTTTGTGAGTTTTCCAGCTTCTGTGTTCATTCCATCACTGTTTCAGTGATGATACGAAGGGAAAGATGTTCAGCTTAAATGGCTTTCTGTATTAGACTTTAGCGTGGAGATAATGTGGATAGAGATGTATGTACAATGTTGTGTATCAGACAATACTGTAAAATAATAAATTTATTTACCTTTAAAATGGTTTGTGTGTTTTAAAAAAACAAAAATATAGATAGTGGGTCAAACAAGTGATTTATTGGCAAATATGTTTGACATAGGCTTCAGTCCTGCCCAAGGCAGTACACAGTATTGAATACAGTACTTCACATTACAAAAATAAAACCTTGCGAAGAATGGGACAGACAGTTAGGGAGGCATCGGGTGTAAGGACAGCTGTCGACCATTTAATAATACCCTAATAGAATACTACATAATGCTACAGACAGTACATAGTTTTACTTCAGGTGAAAGTGGATTTATTGACCTTTTTAAGTTAAAAATGAGGTACAAAAACAGATGATCAGACTCGCATTCTCCAGGCTAACTATATTCTTTTTCAAGTCCTTCACTTGCCGAGGGCTTTATCCAGATTTGTCTTGATGGCGTCGAGGAAGTCTGTAGTATTGACGTAGTGCTCGTTCAGCTTGACACTGAGGAGGCAAGACAAGACGAGATCAGAAAATTCGATTGCGTACTTTAGGAAACCGCACTGTAGCAGTACGACCAGAAAGCTTCATTGTGTGTTGGGGTTTAGCATTAATTGAGGTTGCTGGTTAATAACACCATCATAATTTTGACTTGAATATTAAAATGAGGGAGAATCATGATATATGCATCTTCAAAACGCAGTACGACAGTTGTATCATTTAAAAAATGTCTGTCTTCCTGCGCTGCTTAATGGATTTAAAACAAAAACAAAACAAAAAAAAACGCTTTAAATAAGGAAAATCAGTGCTTGTTAATGCTTGCAGAAGAGAAATTCATGCTGAAAGCTAATGTGGAACATATGCATGTCATGCGCAAACCAGGACTACACAACCCTTATCTGAGGGTTTGGATCAATATGTGTGATTGGTCTTCATCATTCATGTGAATGTGTTCATCAGAAATGAGCAAAGAATGACCCTTGATTAATATGTAACGATGTTCAAAATCCATTTAAAAGTTTCCTGAAACTACATTTTGATTTTGATCCAAGACCAATCCATTTTTCTCTTGGACCACAGCCTAACTTTCCACCAAACTTCATTGCAATCTGTTTATAAGTTCTAAAGATATCCTGCTAACAGACTAGATGGAACAAAAAACATTACTTTGAGATTTTTCGAACCTTACACCATATAGGCTTAAAGAAGTTCATTGTTGCTTAAACTCCTGTCGGCTAAAAACAAGACGAGGTCATGCTTGGGACAAGTTTCAGATTACCAACCTGTATTCCAAGATAGCAGGTCAGAGTCGGGGTAAATACCACCCTGTTTTATGTCATTGTTGCAGACTGATGGTGGTGGTTTAATCAAAGGGAATATTTTCATTCATAGTTAAACGAAGGATGTCTGCGAGTGAAAGCACAAAACATTTGTTCTTGGGTGCCATTACAGGCTTAATGTCCCAAAACACTAAGATGTGCTTGCAGACTAAATGGATACATACTTCAAGTATGGGCTGCAACTAATGAGTTTTTGTATGATTGTGAAAATAATCTACAGATTAATCAAATTGTTTGGTTGCTAAAATTGTGAAAAATGGCTGTTAAGACTTTTTCACAACTCATGCAGGTCCTCACAATGGAGATGCTGAAACTGTGGTATGTTTGTCATTCTGCTTTAAAAAAAAAAAGCGTAAGTAGTTAGGCTGCAGATTGTTTCTCTCAACTGATTAAATGTTTTGGCTGCAGTCCAGGGTTACATTAAATGTCGGATGCATCATGCGTCTACAGTGAGTTACCGATCCATTTGATCCAAAATATTTTTATCATAATACTACTTTAAAGTGACACAGTCGCTTGTAAACATAGACATACTGACGTCTGTTTTTCTACATATTTTAGGTGTAATGCACAAATAAGAGCTTTACAATTCTTATTTTTAGTGTTCACCGTGCTGAAAACCTTCCTCCAAGATAACGCATGTATATGTTACCATATAGCTAAGGCTGCAACTAACAATTATCTTTGTAATAATTATATATGCTGATTATTTGCATGCTTAATTGATCAATCCTTTAGCATATAAAATGTAAAAAAAAATTAAAAAATTGATCATCACAATTTCAGAGCCCAGCCTGAACCCAAAGACCCTTCATTTACGATCATCTATGACGAGGAAAGGCAGCAAATGTTTTATTGAAAAATTACTCGCCATCATTTTTTAATACCCATGTTAAACAATAGCCAATTTATAGTCAATTAAATGTTAGTTAATAGTTATTTCACTGTTAAATGAGAAAAAAAAAAAATTATAAAGCATTTATTAAGCTATTGTTTATTTTAAAATTACAGCTGATGTTTATAAACTAGGGCTGTAACGATACACCAAACTCACCATTTTTTAACCAACGGTTAATTTTTGTAATTAAAATCTTTATTTATGTAACAATTCAATAACTTCTGTGTATGATACTTGTCTGATGGTATGAGAGATGCAGTATTGGCAAACTGAACCAGTGTGAATAGATGAGCCACTGCGCGTATGGAGGACGTGTCTATCTGATGGTCTGTTAACTGCACAGGTCCCTCACTCAACTCAATACAGAGAAATGTCCCACAAAGCAACGTTACAGAACCAAGCGAAGGTAACGTAGTAACTGTAACTGTCTTTGACAAAGAGGAAAAAAATACAGCAGCTGTACGGAGAAGAGTCTGTCCTCCTGTCTGTCCTACTGACTCCTTGTCACATTTCTGTCCGAAAAATGGCGTCCGTCACCGGCAATAATCTTTAATTCAACAAGTGTTTGTGATAAAAAGAAATCTCTGCGACTGTCAGCCCTCCAGACCGAGACTTCAGTGAACTTTACCCCGGAAAACAGCTTCCGTCCTCGCAAGTGTCAGAGTCAGACAGCGACCCGTTTACGGGTGGCGATTATGTAATTTAGAGCGAAAAACGTAACTTCGTCACTTTCCAGGATGTTTGCTGGGTCAGGATGTCTGTCACTACACATTATAACAGCATCCATATGATTATAAACTGTCAGCGGGTTTAGATTGAAAGGGGGGACACCTGGGAAACACCTTGAAAACACACGTACGTCATGACGTGTACCATAACATCTCTTTAGGAGCCGCAGCGCCGGCTTTCGGTGTGAATTACACAGCGGTTCGTCTTGACTCCAGTGTTGCTTCGCTCTGTGTGAACAACCAATGACGGAGAATTGGCAAACCACCGCTGTGATGTTCATGTGGAGTCTCTGTGTGAAAGGGGCTACTTATAGCTCATAGGGCTGGATCTGGACTGAAAGTTGTGTCGCGATTCTGCCTTCTCACACCACGAAACAGGTTTGTGGATCTGAGTGTCGCAATTTCAGTTTCGATACGTGTATCGTTACAGTCCTGTTATAAACCTTAACATTGCTTAATAAATTGTTTATAAAATACATGTCAATCAAATAACTATACGGTTAATAAGTTATATATTATAAATGTTAGTCTAATGACTGATACGATTAAACACTTATCACGATAGTGGGTAATTACTTTTCCTTTGTTTGACAAATAGTTGCAGCTCCACATACAGTAAATCCATTGATATCCAAGTTTGTTTTGGTTCAGAAATTAATATTTAATTCACAAATAACCCAATTCAACCTGAATATGTAAAAGTGTGTGCTGTCATCAATGTGCTGCACGACAATCTGAGTGTACAAAGATCCCTGTTGGATATCTCCTCAGACATGTTTCACAACAACAACAACAACAACAACAAAAAATCTAATCTGGAGACAAATCTACAACTAAGAGCAAACTAGGTTAATCTAATGTGCATCACCATGAGAACGGTCGTCGCCAGAAATATATTACAGGGACGTGAACAACTATTTTGTAAAACTCAAGTATCAACCCAGAGATGAACTTACTTGGACAGGCCGTGGATGCAGCCTGCGAGGTCCTTGGTCATAACGCCGCTCTCAACAGTCTCGACACACACCCTCTCCAGAATCTGGGAGAACCTGCAGATAAACAAAAGACATTTAGAGCTGGCATGTTCCCTTCGTCCCAGGGCCAGAATGCTTCAGACAAATTTAAAAACATCTCTTACCTGATAAGGTCGGGGTTGCCATCAAGTTTGCCACGATGCTCCAGGCCTCTGGTCCAGGCGAAAATGCTGGCGATGGGGTTGGTGCTGGTCGGCCTTCCCTGAGAGCAGAGTTGAGAAATATGTTAATGTGTTTAACTATTACACAGTAACATAAAGGGTTGTTTTTAACTTCTCACGAATGTAAAGCGTCCCATTTACTACATTTGAGCATCTAAGGAGACATCTCATTCTCACCACATGATGGCAGTATAACTCCACAGATAACACAGTCTTGTTCACAAGGCCATAAATTTGGCCTTTATTCGTTTTGGGTTTCATTGCCTGGTTGATATGTTTTCCTAAGATGGATAAAGACGGTTACTAACCTTCTGGTGCTCACGATAGTGCCTGGTCACAGTGCCGTGGGCAGCCTCAGCCTCAATAGTCTTGCCATCGGGGCACACGAGAACTGATGTCATCAAACCCAGAGAGCCAAATCCTAAAAGAGGAAACATGAAGCACAATTCTTCTTAAAGCAGCCCACATCTGCTCAACACCAGCAAGCAGCCCAGATGCTTATAGCTTTCAGTATTTGGTTTCACAATTTCCCAAGAAGTGGTAGTCGTGTTTCCAAATATCTCACCCTGTGCGAGGATATCAGACTGAACATCTCCGTCGTAGTTCTTGCAAGCCCACACAAAGGCTCCAGAAGACTTCAGCACTTGTGCGACCATATCGTCAATAAGCCTGTGCTCATACCAGATCTTCAGTTTGTCAAACTCAGGCTTGTAGTTCCTGAAGGAAGCACACGCATAACAAAACTAAATAAAACTCCCTCTCTCTTTTTTTTTTCCTACTTTACTAATGACACAAAGTAAAAAGATGATTTAAATCTGCATGTATCTGTGAATGAAAAAAACTGAAAATCAAATCAAAACAACAAGACTCACTTCTCAAAGATATCCTGGAAAATGTCTTTAAATCTGCCATCATAGGCTTTAAGAATGGTGTTCTTTGTGCTCATGTACAGGGGCCACTTCTTGCCGATAGCGTACTGGAAGCAGCTGTGTGCAAAGCCCGTGATAGACTGTTGGGAGGAGAAACAAACAGTTCATGACTGCTGTAGCATTTTATCAGTAGAGTAAGGAGGTTAACAACCTTCCCCTTGACGAGTTGAAAGTCATCTGCTGTGACCTCTGATGTTGTTAAATCAAACAGACCGCGCTGATGAAGGCAAACAAAACAGTAGCAGAGCAGGTTGAACAGAAGAGAGCGTACTGTAATGACTGTTAAGTCAGGTTTACAAATGGCCTTTGGCAGAACTTAAGAGCTTAACTTTACGTGTAAATAGAGTTATAGAATACAAAGTTTAGGGTTTGTAATCCCTCAGTAAGAGTAGGGATGACTGCATAACTACAAAACTTTGATACATTTAAATGCACTGTATGTGTTTTCTGCTGTTTCAATTAAAAAATTAGAATAAGTACTGTTGGATCAAGGAAGTTGTTGTCTTCAGTGTTAAACAATAATGGATGAAAATAGAAGTATGTGATTCAGGCATAAAAGTTGATGGGTGAACAAACCTTTAGTCGTGTTACTAATTACACGTTACGCTTGCCGACTTCCTTCCTCAGTAAGTCGGTATATAGCAACACGTGACCAAATTTAAAAGAAGGCACCGTCACTGATTTCTCTGGGTTTTAACACAGTTGCTAAGGTTTCGGATAATCCAAGTACACAACTTGTTAAAATATATGAAGAAAGGTCGGGTTTAGACATTTTGAGACACACGAAAATTTCTAATCACACTGCCAAAACTTATAAACCTTTGATTATCTTGTACTCCTCTCAGTGATGAATATGTTTAAAGCTATAAATACTAAAAGGAAAACGTCCCACACACTTTCTGAAGCTTACACCTACAACAATTTCACTGCATACAGACAACAAGCCTCTCACTCTCACGGCTTTATACAGAGAGTGTCTTTGAGGACACAATCATCCCTCAATACTTTTGTATAGCAGAGAGCTCTATGTTTCCTCGCGAAAACACACAAAATGTCCCCAAGTACTTTTTAATCAAAGACAAAGACACAAAAAAACAAATTGATGCCACTAGTATTTAGTATGTGCCATGGAACCCTTAATAAAAACACATCAATAGCCCACACCATTATTATTACAGTGATAAACATGGGAACTGTAGTTTACATTGTGTTGATCGCACTAAGGTCTATGTGCTATCAACCTCCTATACACTTTCGAAGCACACCGAATACGCAGCGGTGAAAAGCTCCTAGAACTACAACATTTACTCCTTCTTGAGGGCTCCCCACACAGTGAGTGCATTTCTAATCGTTGGTCCGAAGTCTGGATAAATAGGGAGGGTTGCATCAGAAAGGAGGATTTGTTGACAATTACAAAAACATAGAATAGTTTATAATGTTGCCAGGCTTAACCTTTAAATAGTACACTTAAAAGTATTCACTCACGTCATCGGTATTGTACATGCCCATTCCACAGCCGCCAGCAGGAAAGTCGTAGACCTCCCATTCCTTGCCTGCGCTGCCATCAGCAGGTGTGAAGGTCATCTTGAATTTTCCGGGCTGGTCCACAACAAAGTCTGTAGCTCTGTACTGTACAAGAAACACGGCAAGGCTCATTAACTCAAAGGAATCTGATACCAGTAATGAAGTTGTCTGGTTTGTTTGGGCCCATGAGAAACTGTAAACTCAATTAATGCATCGTCAGATGAGACTCACCTGATCGCCAAAGGCGTGTCTGCCGATGGTGATGGCCTGCGTCCAACCTGGAACAAGCCTGGGAATGTTCTTGCAGATGATTGGCTCACGGAAGACTGTGCCACCCAGGATGTTCCTGATGGTTCCGTTGGGGCTCTTCCACATCTTTTTCAGGCTGAACTCTGAATATAAAAACACAGAATTAATACCAAAACATAATGTAGGGTGATCAGAAAGGTTTGGTTGGGCTGCTGTATAACACTGCTGATTAAAATTTAGCACGCTTGCCAGGTGAAGAAGAAGAAGGGCGTTTGCATAAAACAGTGCATTCATAAATCATTTAATATGCTCAGCTTTACAAAGGGCAGGTGAAATTTCTCAAAAACTCCTCCGCGATGTGTTTGTTTGTAAATATATAAGACTTGTTCCCTACCTTCCACTCTGGCTTCGTCGGGTGTGATGGTGGCACACTTAACCGCAACGTGATACTTCTTGGTGGCCAGGGCGGAGTCGATGGTGACCTGGTCATCAGTCTGGTCACGGTACGGCAGACCCAGGTCATAATACTTCAGCTCAACATCGACATTGTTCAGGATGAGCTTAAGGACACAACAAAAACACACAAAACACATATTAAAGACTAAAACTAATTCATAACACAAGACATTACACTGAAGTAGCATCCTCAAAATAAAGACCCTTAGAAATCAGCTAAACAAATCTCAATTACAACTTCAACAATGCACTGCAAAACAGATTTGCATAATTATGCGATTTACTTTTGAAACAATAAACTCATCAGTTGTCATAAAAACACCAGACACACAATTTTCTAATCTCATGCATCTCCACGTTTCTCCCTGAGCCAATGTGCCATCTGCCACTGACTGAATGAAACATCACAAAGCCCCTCCCCCACATCATCATATAATCTTCCACATGACCCTCCCCTCACATCCACGTGTTGGTCTGCGATATAAAAATAGGCGAGTCAGACCGCGTAGGCACGTCCTCCCCTGAGACTCACAACCACTGTCTGTGTTTTCTCACCACTCCACCCCTGGACACCACTTTGTCACCTTCTCTTTGATGAATTCCCAGATGATCCTGGTCATCTCGTCTCCGTCCATCTCCACCACCGGCTGGGCCACTTTGATGCGTTTGTCGGCATCTGTCAAGTCACATATGAAGAGGAGTTCAAGCAGGGACGGGTTTTCATTCACAACAGAATGTGAATTTATTTATGGGTCTATGACTGCGGGACGACAAACACAGGAAGCTACAGTGATTGGAGGCCATTTGCCGAGATTCTGTTTCCTGTCTTCTTTACATTTGCCAGCTAACATCTGTGCCTTAGGCTACATCTTACAATCATTCCTATTAATCGATAAATCTGCCTTTTATCCTCTCATTTACTCGAACTATTCAGGCAATGGAGCAGTCAAAAAAAAAATGTTCCACACAATTTCAAACCTCTTTTCAAACCAACAGTTCAAAACCCAATTATGTTCAATTTGTTGTTGTAAGAGCAGCACTAAACCCCACATTTTAGAAGCTGGAACTAGGATTGTGCAATCTGGCCAAAAAATACTGGGATCTACTTAATCAAATCACGATCCACAATCAAAAATGTTGTCTGTCTCAATTTTTTAATGCCATGTTAACTACCAAGGCTTGTAAAGGCATATGAATTCTCCATTTGCACCATTAAAAAAAACACACAAAAATGCATTTTGACATTTTTTGGCACACGCTTCTCATCCTCTTCCTACTCTCGTTGCATTATCCTGAAATACGTCACCAAAAGGAGTAACTTGTCCAATCAGCATAGCCATCTTGACTAAATAATATACTGGCATGTTCAAGATCGGAGTCGGTCAGCTCTGGAGTAGAATCAGGTGCAGAGCCACACATTCTGAAGGAATAAACACCCAGAGTCTCATCAGATTCTGCTCTGATCTGGGGCAATTTATCAACGGAAGGAGAGTTTAAAGATCACTTTTAAAAACTTTTGGGATTAAAAAGTGGATTTTTATTCACTCCCGTTTATCAACCTGACTGCAGCAGCGATCCGCAGAGGTGATCTGCAACTTTCATGAGTTTCTGCCCTGTAATGTATTGTTGACTGGCAACTGGAGCTGAAGGAGAAATGTACTTTACTTAATGAACATAATGTAAAGAAAAGAACCAGAGTTGCGATAGACGTTATTGCAAACAGACAGGTACACACCCTCTGCATGCCGTAACTTGCTAGGTTATGACTAATGTACAGTAATACAGCTGTTTGGGGCGAATGAACAGAATGATCCCGCTGATGAAAATCTGTGTGATGTGACTCAGACACAAATGCTCACAAGTTCGAGTTAATGATTCAGTTTGTATCCAGGTTACGTTGAGTCTCACTCGCTGACTATCCTAGAAGTGCAAGCAACATGTGACCACATTGTCATTTTTATAATAACTGATGATGAAACATTTGCCGGCTGCAGCTCTTCAAATATGAGGATTTGCTCTGAAGTTTAGATGTAGGTTTTCTGAATGCTTGTAACTTTTGACATTTGTCTTATTCGACTTTAAAGAAAATGTACTTTCTATCACCTTTTTCTTTTAAACAAACATTTCAGTTTACTGTCAGTGTTCTAACTAAAAATGCAGTATTCAAGCTAACAAACTTGAGTTGTTGTTTTTTTAGTATAGTATCTTTTTAAGTAAACTTGCTCCTCATGTTTTGGCATTTGCCATGCTTCTGATGCATTACAACTGTAGACAGCCAATTAAAGGAATAGCTAAAAATCTGATGTCAGGAAAGGGACGGGACCTGCTTACACCCTATTGCTAGTTGCCAAAATCTCCACAGGGTACCTACAAGCAATGCTAATTAAAACTCACATTGGGCCGATCAGGTTTTACTCTTTAGTATACAGTCAACAGCTTCACTCCAGGATATAAATAGCTATGATCCAGAGTGTCATTTTCTCAAAAACAAACACTTTTTCAAAGTTAACAGTTTTTAAAAATCACACACTAAAACTTTAATAAATTTAAGTGTGTTTTGTTTTTCTAGCCAACAATGACTCTTGTGAGAGTGTCCTCTCTGCTTTCCAGTTGGATCACTGGAGATTAGTATCCTTAATCATATCTGCTCTCATTCTGCTTGGTGTGTGAGTCCTGCCAGCAGGACCATTTCACTGAATAGCCAAGTATAGGGGGAGGTGCAGAGGATCAAGTGACGATTTCCCAGCCAAGTTAATTCTCCCCTACTGTTACAAGCCTTCCCAGAGTAACGCAAGTAAACATAAGGAGTCTGGTGGAATCATTACACAAACAACAATTCTTTATATGTACATAAAATAAAAATAATGTAATCAAATATTAAAAGATCCACATAGATCATTGGAACTAGTTTGGATTATGAAACCTTGGCTACACCTGTCCAAACAGCCCCTCTTAATATGACACGCAGTCCGCTGAGTACAGATACATGGTGTGACCATGACGCACTGAAAATAACCTTATAGCAAAGACACTTGTGACCTTTGCATGTTAGCCAGTTAGCAGCACAAAGACAGGCAGAACTAAATGACAAAAGGAAAAAAGGTATAATCTCAGCATTACTGGATTGTTGAGTTTTTGCTTGATTTTGGAAAAACCTCATGCTCAACAGGTTTTATCAGCAGCATTGCCAACTGTGGATAAACATCTGTGTTTTTGAGTATTGTCTTCAGGGACGTGAGTGGCAGCCACTTGGGCCTTATTTAGTGAATTTGTCAGTTTTGTGAAATAGACTGCGTGTAAAAGGAAAGTATGACAATCATTTTGTTTTAAATGTATACACAAAGATGATTAACGGTGCTCCACAAAAGGAAATGGACAGAACCACTGTCCCCAGTTTAATGTCATCAATTACCTGTATAAATAAATAATATTTTCTTTGTGAAATTGCACAGTACACTAAATATATTTTGAGGAAAGAAGCAATTTCAAGATGTGACTTTGGTCTTTAGAGATTGCTGATTGCTTACCATTTTCAAACCATGTTGTAAACCAAATGATAAACTGAGTAAGTAATTGGCAGATTAATCAATAATGAAAATAATCATTACTGTCAGTTGCTGCCCTATTTGTCAAAGTGTCCCAGATAGATAGAAAACAGTCCATCAAATAGCAGGCTCTTCCAAACCCCTATCACCCATACTGTGTATGATGACCATGACATAAGCTGGCCGTTGATATAAGTATTATGTAATAAGATCGGGGAAAATTAAGCGTCACATAAGCCGAGAAGGTGAGCTCAATTTTTGTTAATTCAATAACAGTCGAACAATCATTTTCTATCTAATTGGAACAGCAGTCTCTGCCACAGTACATCATGGGCGAGTCATTAACAGCAACTGCTTTGGCATCATTTCTTACTGGTCTAACCTAAATCTGCTAAAACAGCCCTCCACTATCACAGTAGAGGGGGAGGGGAGCGCAGGAGGGAGCTGAGTAGGTTACGTAACTTCTGAATGTATCAACAAACTGGATGGTGAAGGGCGAGCTGAAGCAAAGTCATGCGGGCCAGCCTGACTGCCTGCCACATCATTCGCACATGCACAGGAGAGACGTCTGTGGGATTTTATTTTCCCACCGTAGCTTCAGAGGAAGATAGTCAGCAGGAGGGAATATGCAGCCAAGTATAAAATGGTGGAATGAAAGAATTGCGCAGGAAATCCTGATTTGATTCCTTAGCTTAGCACGGGTATGTTGATAGGAGCTGTCTCCATTTAAAAATGACACGAAGACACAAGAGCGAATGGAAAACAAGTTAATGTTGAAAAGGAGTGGGTGCCTTTCAAAAATGTTGCTAATCCAATGCTTTAGCGTCAACACCAACATCAAAATACTTTATACTTTGAGAAATATATTCAAATAAATTATGCATCTTAGAGGCATCATTACTGAATTTTGTCATGGCTAAAACAGCTATAACATAATCCGTATAAAACTAACAAACCATGTTTTAAAAATCAAGAAATATCTGATGAAAGAATAAGTAAACAAGACTAACATTATGACCAAACTTTCAGCGCCAACTTTCAGCATTAGCCGTTTAAATACCCGTCTGTAGCAGCGGGTGCTTACCACTAATTTTAGAGCCGAACTGTGGGGTTGGATGCTGAGGTCTTAACAAATAATATGTGCTCAAAATAACTTGTGCAATATACATTCGTGGCAAGCAGTCAAAGACCGCCTCAAACAATGTGTGCCTACACTGGATGACTCCAATAACCTTTGTGCGCATCCTCTGGTTAACTTTCAACAAAGACAGGCAAGCCCTCAGAGCCCTTCAGTCTTAATCCTACACCTAGACAAAAGGCAATCGCCATGTAAAGAAAATAACAAACCGATCTACACGCAACACTGAAGACATTTGTGAGAAGGTCAGTTAATGAACTGTTAAACCAAACTTGGAAAAAAAAGGAAGCCACACCAGCTGCAAGGCGTTAAAGTTCACAACATAAAAGTATCCGCGCTTTGTAAGAACCCACAGCCAAGATGAAAAAAAAAATACAAGTTAGCCAAATTTATGAGACCTGTGAAATGTTATGGGGTCATGTAATTGCAGGGAAACAACTGCAACTTGTGACCGATTCCACAAAAAAAAAAGAAAAGTGCTCTCAATCTCGGTCAAAGTGAGGTCACAAAGATTTGCATGCTGCTTTCTTGTCCATGATCCTTTCAGAATAAAACACCAAATAAAAATGCTATGCCAGTGCTGTGAAACAATGCATTTAAACGATCCTTACAGGACCTGTAGGACCTTTTCCACTTGGATTTTAAACAGCTAGTTAAACTTAAAAGGTAGTTAAACAGCACACCTTGTTTTAGACGTTCCTGGTGCTGCAAACATCCAACCACTATCATTCACCAGTGACAGTTTGGTACACTATTAAAGTTCAGATGACATGTTGATTGACTCAAAGTGCCCTTCAGCTGACCCAGCTGCTGTTTAAACACCACATGGCAGCGCTGGAGAGAAAGGAGTTTCAAATTCCTGCTGTGTGAAATTTTGGATGTCTGCAGAGCCCACGTGATGAGTGAATCTGGATCCCTGCTCCAATTCACAGACAATTAAAAAGCGAAAAAAAGATTGTGGTTGCTCCCCGTGCACTAGTCTAAATGAACAAACAAAAAAAAACCCTAATTTCTAAGACACTTTGAGACAAATCAAAAATAGCACCAGTCAGATGTGGTTAAAAAAAAAGAGCGCAGGTTTCGATGCAAACCCCAGATTGGAGGAAAAAAAAAAAAAACATTATGTAGGACAAAGCGAGCAGCAAATGGCAGCGGCAGCCATTGCTCTCTATAACGGAGTCTCGTCTGCGGTGACCTCGGGAAAACTTTTCCCCCCAAGTCAGCGTCGCACTAATGACTTCAAGACGGAAGAGTTGCTCATCCATTTTTTTCTGTTGCAATTTTGGACACATTATTTCACGTGATTTTCACATTCCGCTCCAGTGGTGAGCGTTGACATTTCCGCACACACACACACACACACACACACACACACACAGAGTCAAAAACGGAAGATTCATTTTTGATTCATCTGCTTTCAGTTTTTGTCGGCGCATCGTTTTCTCCTTCATTGGTCGACAGCTGGAGTGTAAAACCCGCCCCGTCATATCTGCTTGTAAGGCAGATATTTTCAAGTTAACGTCTCATTCATTTATGTCAACACGTATCTTTAAATTTCCATCAACTGCTCCTCAAACTTTACATGGTGGGGGAAACAAAGACAGCTCTCCCCCGGCTGCTGCTGCTGCTGCTGCTCCTCGGCCCTTATCTCTCGAGGTTTACAGCCTCCTTTATTAATCTCGACGACCTGCACTCGACCAGCCATAAAGCGACCATTTAAAAGCAGTCAGAGGCGTTTGGAGCATCGTCGCTCCTGAACCATTAAAAACTATTAATAGCATCCCAGCTGGCTAGCAGCGGATGCAACTTGGCTAGCATGGCTGCGGCTAGCGCGGCTCCACCGGCTCCTGCGAGCTGGCTTGTTTTGTCGTTCTATGGCTCGGCTCGAATTATCAAAACATGCACCCTGAGCGACATTAAACCCCCGTCACCATAAAGCAGAGGTCAACAGTGAACACAATGATGCTGAGGATGACACCGGTAATCTGTCTCCACTCACAGTTTCTCTGAGGTACACTCTGGATATTTGCAGCCGGCGCAAGCACCGCGGGGTTTCTGGAGAAAGCGGCGGCGGACCTCGAAAGGGAGCTGAGGACTTTCAAATATCCAGCCATGTTTTTCCCGGCCCGGATCACTTTGCGGTTCAGACTCGATGAAACTCGGAGCAAAGAGGGGGAAAAGCGTTTCTGTGCTCTGGGCAATATAGTGAGCGGCTGTCGACAGCACCGCCCTTCTTCCCCTCCCCGGCGGGAGACGCTGGGCTCTACGTCAGAGGCACACGGACCCAGAGGAGGGACCGACTCGAAGTAGCGGTTAAACGTCTGCAGACTGATCCGAAGATCAGACACCAAACACCGAGAGAATCCTGGACGGGGTCATCTCTCAGCTGCTCCTGCCAGGGTCATCCCAAGATAAGGCCACTCGCTGCCATTACTGTTGTGTTTCTTCCCTCATAGTAAACATTCTGAAGAGATAACTGACATCTTGATCCTCAGTACTGTCACTAGGTGCAGGGCCGTAGCCAGGATTTTAGAACTACGGAGGTCCTGCCCCCCACCTCCACCCAACCGTCCAGAAAATAGTGAAGACTATTGTCGTGGTTTTCCTTAAAAAATACCAACAGACGAGACTTTCAGGTTAGCTCCATTTATTCAGCAAAACTCACGCTAACGAACTTCCTACTAGCTTATCTCTCAAGCTGCGGTTCTCCTCTCAACTTCCTGTTTCCGTCTCAAACATGTCCTTCAAAACAAAAGCACAATTAGATCATCTTCGATTCCACCACAACTATGGTATATATCTGTGGATATAATACTGCTTTTCCATCTAATTTCACAGGTCTGCACAAGTTCTTTAAACATAGGCAGGGGCGGGGGGGGGGCAACAGGGGCCACTGCCCCCGTAACTCTGAGTCCGGACCCCCCTGTGGCCCCCCCGACAGGGAGTCTGCATCAATAATACAATGACAGATTTCCTGCAAGGATTTTGTACTGAAGGGAAAGCTGGAAATAAAGTGTCTCAGCAGTTTACTACCCATCAAAATTGTTGAAATTTTAAACACTGCTTTAAGTCCCATTTATCCCTTGTCTGCATGAGGAATTTGTCTTTTTTTCCTGGGTTGTATTTGCCCCCCCACAAAAAAGCCGGTCCCAACTTGGCCCCCCTATGAAAACGGGTCTAGAACGCCACTTTAGGTCCACCTGCTGAAGCCCGCCAGGTATCCCTATTCTCACTTCTTCTCATAGACAAGACAGCTCTGTCTGTGATTTTTATCTGAGGCATCAGGATGTACGTCACTGACATCACGTTTCACGTCGAGAAAGCGCTGGCAAAAGTTGTAACAGAGGAGAAAACAACAGTACACCCAGAAGTGTCACAGCCCCTAAAATGACTCGTTTCACTATCCTAATTTGAGCCATTAGGTCCAATAACATTTGAAGAGGTCTAGTTGAGCTGCACGATTAGATTATTTTATCCCCCTTCAAGTTAGCCGGACACTAAACCGGAAAATTAGCCGGCATGGTCGGCAATCCAGGTGTTTTCACAGCTCAGAAGTTGAGCTTTATTGGCTTCAAAACACCACTGAGCAGCTTTTATAGGAATGAACGGGGCTTCACCTCCAACGCTGTGTCCAGTAATATAATGTCCTCAATAGACAGCATCCCGAGGTCTTTCCATGTTTATGTGCCACCACTGGATGTTGATCCCAAGTCATCATGTCACGGTGCAGAATTTAGCACTTTCATCTGGGTCTTCAAGTCAAGGTAAGGTGATTGAGGTGCATTGAGGACCCATGTTGTAATTATTTAACCTTGAAACAACTTCAAAATCATTTTTAAGGTAGGCTAAACAATGTCGATGTCTGTTCAATGGCACCAACTCGCCATATGTTGGTGAAAGTTCATCATATTTTATAGACAAAGTGTTTGTTTGTTTCTGATGTTTTCCAGTTGCTCTGCTTCAACTGACTTACCGACATTTCCTGATGGACAGACAGCTCGATTCACTTGTTGCTGAAGTAAGTGCTAACTGTTGCTAACTGTAGCTGCTTCTGAACAATGTAAAAATGAGGGAAACCAGCATCACTTCAGCTCTTTAATGATGGTGTTAACACTTCGAACACAGGAGCTTTTAATGCGTGAGGGTTTTGGGCAAGCAGGTTTTCCATTGCCAGCTTGCCCCAACTTTGATATGGGCGACTTATCTTTGGCTCAGCAGCCCTTGTTGACATCAAGACAGAAGTAGAGAGTCTGAAGACGCTAATGGTGGAAAATGAGACAAGAAAAAGCGAAAGTGTCCGAGCAACAGGCAAGAGAGGAGAGTGGCGTAAATCTCAGACTGTCTTTTTTTGGCGTTTGGAAGATCTTTGCGAAATAAAAGGCTGCAAGACAGATATTGACCTGGTCTTCATGCCTTTGACTTTCTAATAAAAGCTGCCTTGTTGTGTCATGTTTTGCTACATTTGGCAGGCTTGTTGGCAAAGCTGTCAATTAATTTGCTTTTGATTCTAAATAATGCAGTCGTAAAACATGCATGTCATCAGTGGTATAAGTGAATTGCAATCTGAAAATCTGTAGTGGTGCCAAACCACAAAACCAATTCTAACACAATGTTGCTTAAGAGAGAGAGCACTCACGTGAGACAGATTTAAAACACCATTATTCTCAATAATTGAGCCCTCCAAAATATCGGATCCTACACTTCCAGTAATGCCATTTAAACCCCCAGTGACATCATCAAGGTTATTCTGACATTGTTTAACTGCTTTCATGGTACTCCTTGGTGCTCACCCACCCCCCAAAAAGTCCCTTTTTAGAAGCTTGCCAACTAATTTCCGGTGTGTCTTGTTGAATGTCTGTTGTACTTAAACCACGAGTTTGCAGGAATATTTAATTCCCCCCGAAAACATAATTTTGTATTTTTCTGATATAATCCTACCAGTTGTTTGATTATTTGCCTTGAGCCAATTTACTGATTGTTGAAGCCAATTGTTGAACGAATGAGTCTTATCATTATGTGATATGAGAGCAAGTCTTTTCTGAAGAGAAGTGTGAATAGCGCATGTGAAATTGCATTGCCGGCTATCAAAACTGAAGAATACCAATAATGTGTGAAATATGCTAAATATTTTTGGTTTATTGAAAATTCTGGTGCTAAACTGAATAACTGCTCCCGTTTGTACTGAGAAGCAACTGATGAAGAGTTAGGGTTCTAATATTCAATTTAATTTTAAGGGGTTGAATAAAACTGGTTTGGTGTATGAGTAACTGAAAAAAATGTAAAAGGGAATTTAATAATATGCTCTTGTTCCTGTATTGCGTTGATAAGACAAAATAATGAGAGGTTTTCCTTCATAATTCACAATGATTACTTTGGATGGATAAAAAAAATAATAATGATGGAAAATGCACTGTAGTGTACAGCAAAAAAAAAGATAATAAAATTTGCATGTGTCAACATAATGATAATTCAACACAGGCAGTTTATTGAGATGCACACACTTGTTGTAAGAGAGTACTTCATTGTTAAACTGGTCAAATATTTTGAAACATGTATAACAAATACAAAGAGCTCAAAGACATGGGTACATACGGTAGTCGTTTTTGAGATTTATGTGCCACAATTCTGTAGATCCACAAACATGCAGTGTACTTATATCATAAACTGAGAGATGAGAGCAGCATGTTGTTGTACAAAACAAACAAAAAAACACCTCACAGGATTGTCTTTATGAGTAACAAATCCCCACATACTTCTTCTCTACTGTGGAGAAGAAGTGAGGAGTAAAGATTAAAAACTGACGGACGTGGTGAAATTCATTGAGATCTCAAATCCTCTTGCTGGAGAGGCGCAGGATAGTAGCCACTTTCCGAAATGTCTCAGCAGAGGGCCCTCTAATTTTAGCAGGGGAAGGTTACCATACTGGGAGAGAGATTGGGAAGTGTGCAGAGCAGTCACATGACGGGTTTGGTAGTGAGCCAGCAAAAGAGACAGCCAGGTCACCTCTGAAGAGCTACTTTTGAGAATATAGGGGGCCTGCATCGACAAAGGTTAGATGTGCAAAAGCCAACCTCTATTACAACTTTTTAATATATAACCATGCAATGTTTTGAGCTGTATTAAAAGGTATTCCTTTACATTTGTATATAAAAGTGAAGGACAATGAAGGTCATCTGATTTTGTCTCTGAAATACACAGTTTTTTTTCCTGTGCATGCGAAAAGAGACTGTTGAATGTGGTTATTGCGGTCAGACAGAGACAGCTGTAGTTACATAATGTTTTAACTTTCTACAGCGACCTTTGACCTAATGGTATGTAAACAGTGGCCACATGCCGTTCGCCTTCGCAGACACTCAGCAGTTCTTCACAGTGGCTCTCAGATGTCACCCTGTAAACCCCAAGGTCAGAGCCGTAAATGTCGTCCTCGTCCAGACTCATAACGTCGGACCGCTCCATTGTTCTTCGAAGTTATAAAAAGAGACAGGGAGTGACTTATTGACATGACATGTTAAAACTTTACTCCCCTCAATAAGCAAAGGAATGTTTTATTTCTAGAGTCAGTCGCTCAGCCGCAGCTCTGATCAGGCTTTGTATTTAAACCCGAGGGTGTAATGTCATAATTACTGTCATCTCAGTGCTGCCGCTGGGTTTCTTCTTTTGTCGGCTACGAGACACGTATTAATTTGCTCGCAGGACTTTAGGGTATAATTTCATGCTATAT
>CAEMYA010000177.1:5916399-5933899 GCA_903131615.1 Diplodus sargus | reverse complement strand
GTAATGTAGAATGTGATGGGAGCCGACCTGCTGTCCACTGAGATACGATGGATCAGAACAAGGCCAGGGCTCACATGGAGCCACACCAACGTCAGCAGGCCTCATACGGCGCGATCCGTGCCCCTGCGACGCTGTCTTCGTCAGTATATTAAAAAGGGAAAATAAATAATTAAAGCGGAGCTGTCACCCCTGGGAGCAGTTTCCATTTTCAGATATCTTACATCGCAGCTGCTGCTCTTCCTCCCCACCTTGTCTAAATATAACCTTTTCTTCTGCCTGCATTGTGAGGGGTTTTTACTCAACAGACTACAGTAGCTCCGAGGCTATTTATAGATCCTGAAAAAGTAAAAAAAAAGAAAAAAAGTTATCAACAGTGATCAGATTTAGAGTGTGATCACAATGTCTCCCAAAGAACAGTCTGTGACAGAAAACATGATGATGTCTCATGATCCTCAAACCCGTGTGAGCGCTTCAAGAAAAAAAAAAGAGAGGAAATTGATTCAAGTGAAAATGAAAATGGAAATAAGCTCAAATTCAATCTATGAAACCTGGAATTGATTATCCAGCTACCTGCGCAGGCCACCGCCATGCCTATTTTTAAATCCTAATGTTGATTGAATGTCTGGCTTCACTGGGCCATCAGAGGGAAGTTCAACAATGATGTCAGCAAACCGTTGATTAATTACACACGGATATGTCACAGTCTATTCTTAAACTTTAACTTGTACAGATCCGGGCGATGAGCGTATATGTGACACACAATTCTATTATTTGCTGTCACAGGATGCATTTTATTTTCATTCTGAAGGTCTTATATTTAATAGCTCAAAACCAGACGGTAACCCACCTGCTCGGTGAAATCTGTGAGGCTGAAACTGGCAGAAACCGTGAGTGCAGTAATCGACTAGGTCACAACTAGACTTGGGCGCACATAGCTTGGGCTTTACAAAGCATAAAAAACTGCAAACACCAGACACAGCTATTCTGCCTCACTCCAAAAGCAAGGTGTTGTGGCCCAGCTCGTGTTTTTTTGACTCTAGCAGACTGCTAGCAGAGCAGAGACGAGGGGCGATGAGACGAGATCCTCGAGAATGTGTGTAAAGTCACATCCTTCGGAACTGTCCCGGAAAATCTGACCCAAGTCCTTCGCGAGGAAATCTACGGTCCGGCAGTTTTAAACCACATAAACAATTCGTCTAGTTTCTCACATCGTGTTACAAACTGCTCAAGTATGGCCGATATAAAAGTGACCGGTACCTGTGAATTGCTACGTTGGAAAACTGTCTAAATCTGGATCGCCATGCAGAACTATGTTTGATGTTGTAAACACAGAATACACACAAGCTGTTCTTATTCCATAAACTCATGAGGGAGATTACTCGGTTTTTGTGCTTGCAGTTTGTGTGTCTATTTCCCCGCGATCGTTGTCTCTCTAAAGACCGAGTTTGACATTCTCGTGGCATTTGGTGTCTCCGCGATTGTATCAAGCGAATGTGTGGGCTGCGACAGCAATGAACTGGCACGAACCCTGCCGCAGCTTTCGCACTGGACGGCTCCATGCCTCCCTCCTACCTCGGCGGATTTAGGAAGAAAATGCCTCTAGTGCAGCTTAAAAACCTGCCACCCCTCACGTATGCTGCAAGTGTTTGTTTTTTTTTCTTCCTTCTCCCTCATCCACTCACGATTATGTCCCGTGAAGTATAACACATTTCCAGACACTTTGATCTCTTCATATTGAGCGGTGCTACTTTTTCTCGTACTTGAAATCTTGGAATGGTTCCCCTCCTCCTCCTCCTCCTCCTCCTTCTTCTCCTCCATCACTCCTTCTGTTCTTCCACATCTCCTCGCAGTGCAAAAACTAACACCTGCCCTTCTTCTGGGTGAGCTGTAATTGAGGAGAGTGTTATTCAAGAGCAGGAGCATTGTACGGGCAACGATTTCGCCTGGTGATCCTTGTGTATGCCGGCTGTATCCTAGGAGATGGGTGCATATCTAATAAGGAGTTTGTTACTCATTTTGCAGAGTGGGCACTTTGATGTCCTCCCGTGTTGAATGTTTCAGTTTCAGCTCCACGTCCTTCCTAATGAAGCAGAGGGCTTGAAGCTTCACAATTGGTTGCTTATCAACTCTACACCCCACTTATTAGGAGCTGTTGTGAGGAGCCTTTAATTGGATATTGGCACGGGGGGCGCTTTAATGGCCTGTCAGTAATCAAGCGGTCAAGATGTATCTTCACATGACGGTACTGTTCACATCGTTAAGAATGTCGCCGCCGATACCCGAAGCGATCACATCGCGCGCCATCCCCTCCGTGTTTTCCCGCTACCGCGTTGCCTAAATCGACAAGTGTTCCGACGGTTCGTCCTCGAGTTTGGGATTCATGTACGGCCGCCTCGCCAACTACTAAAGTAATTAGTGGCAAAATTGATGTTTCGGTGGGATCTGTCACACCTCCGTTCACACCACCAGATCAAACGCTCACCAACGTGTCTGCCGCCCCATCGGGCGGAGAGCTGGAAACTCTCCCTGCATCCAAATAAGTTGTCTTAATGAAACACTACTGAGCAAAAATACACAGCCATCAATAAAGGATCTGTTTACCGAGATTAATCTTAGAGATTTTGTTCTTTCAAACCTCTCAGTTTGACTTTGTTTCGCAGAGTAAACGTCCGCTGTAAAGGTCTCGATGTTCGGCGCCGTGAATACATCACAGACAGTTTTTCGAGCTGCTTTTGTGAGAAGTTTCAGAGCATGTGGGTACATCGGCGTGGATGAGTGGATGTTCTGACAGTGAGTTAGAAGACTTCACTCTGCTCGCGGTTCACACCCCTGATACTGTGACGTCTTTGACACCATGAGGCACTCTGACCAAAATACACCTCCTCTGCAGCACAAGGTGAGGAAAAGAGCTTTTTCTGTGTCTGTTGTTGTTATCGGTGACGTCAAAATCGTTCCTGTCCAGCCTTGCGGATGTCAGGGCTCATCTGCGACATTCGACACGACAGGACCGAACAGGATCAGCCTGGCCTCTGCAAAATGAGTCCTGTCGAGGTGACAGAACTAACAATAGATCTGAAGCTTCACAAACATGGCTGCACAGCAGAATACCTGCCACCTATTAATTTAAGACTGAATCATGCTCCACTGAGTGCATCCATAATTAATCACCGAGCAACTGAATCAACCTACAGCAGCCTGAATTCTACATCTCTATTAATCTCCTTTAATACATTTAAGTAAGTGTTGGATCATAATAACACAATCCTGCTCCAACAATAAAAGGCTGGTGAATGGAGCTTTTGTTCAGGGAGCCGATTGTTCTTCAGGTTCCAGATAAGAACACGTGGCAAGTGAAAGACGGCACAACTGTGCGGCAGCTGGGTCTGATCAGCAGTGCTAGGAGGTGGGAAGAGCTGGCAGGTACCAGAGGACAAACACAAGTCAGTAATTATTGCTGGGTGCTAAAAGAAAGGAGCTGTGAGACAATGAAAGCTGTCACGCTGAATACATTCCAACTCCTCAGAGATGAACCGCTCTTACGCACTCGTTCCAGTTTGTTCTCGCATCCAGTTTGAGGCGGAAGATGGTGGAGGTCGCCAAACAAGCTTAAGAACTAGATGCTAACGTTTGTAGGCTAAATGACAATGCTACACGATGAGAGTTAGCAGGTTTATCAAGTCTGCTATCATGTTTGAAGGCTAAAATCTGCTATTTAACAGTCACAGTTGTCATCGTCTGAAAACTACTGGAGTTTTGTTGAAATTTGATATGCAGATATTGTCAAACTCATTTCAGCTGATTGTTGTTGCCCATATATACCCATATACATGCACATATTTTGTTTTCCACAGAATTACAGAGAATATTTTGGTCCAACCATAATTGCCCTTCCACTTAGGCCTACCCCTCTGCTTACACTTCCGCGTATGGTGTCCCAATTTAGTGGGTGTAAGGGCTGCGGTAACTTCATCTGTATCATCTGTCACTTTTTATTTTTGGTTTCATTGTCTTTTAAATGCAATTGTAAGAATTTCTTAATGTCTTATGTTGATGCATTTCTGTGTCCCAATGTTTCTTACTACAAGTTTGCTAATGTCTCGTTAGTAACTAGGCTAGCTAGCTAATATTACTTTGTTATTGCTGATTTGTGCACGGCAGTGCTGCATTTTACCTTTAGTCCCTTTGAGCTAACATTGACTGCTAGTTCGTCTGCATGTCCGTTGATTAACCTGATTTAACTTATGCAGGTGAGCGCAGTTTACATCAGGTAATGCAATCATGCTTGGTTGTGGTCTCCAGCTTGGGCACACGACAGCAAGCTAGCCTTGTCCGTGCGGTGAGCCGTGAGCACTGTAAAACGTCAAAAGCTGTGCCACAAAAATAAACAAAATATTGTGTAAGGGGAAGGAGGGGGGGACTTACTTACATTGTCCCCCTTTGATGGAAAAATTGAACTGTGTCGCTCTTCTTACATCAGTCCAAACTGGCAGGGTCGGAGCACAGGTTGCTAATGTTAGCCTAAAGTTGTCAACAAATTGGGAGCGTCCATGCTTTGCTATCGCCATCAGATGGAAAATGGCATTGTGATAATTCTAGGATTGCCATCAACGACAGCTGATGATGTATGAAGGTGTTGCAGCGATGTTCCATTTCTGATATGTTGTTCTGTTCTGATAAGCAAGAGGGCACTTGAAAAGGAGGGCTAGGGCTAAACAATGGAAATGGGATTGAGCCAAAGTCTTTCATGTAGTTGGATTAACATAACATAATCAATATTGCAATGACCCACTGGCAGATGCACACATACAAAGCTTTTCAGAGTGTGTAAAGAACAAATAAAAAAAACTACTGACAATTCTCGTTGCGTTTTCATAGGCAAAGCAACATTTTATTGGCCCGTCATATCGTGTGGAAATTTTGACCTGCTGGTGGTCGTCATAAGAATTATGTGCATTTCTAAATTTGTTGGAGACTACAAATGTCTGTAGAAAAATTCAGGTCAGTGTGTAGAAATGTCCAGATTGATGGCATCGACATTACAAATAAGTCAGTCTTAGTCACCTCAATAAGCAGGCATTGATCTGTATTGACCTGAAGGAAGGTCACCTCATCTTTAAGAAGTTTTTAGGTCAATGACTGCATGTTCAAGCAAACAAGAGGCTTTAAAGAGAAACAAATCAGCGTCCTGGTGTTGAAAACATAGTAACACCTGTGTACCTCTCACGTACTCTCTGACTCTCTGAAGCCGACACTATTGGCTGACGTGCCTGTGTTTGTGTCCCGCTGTTAGCGCACACAGACCAGGCAGGATTTTTTTATCAGAGTTTTCAACAGGAGGTAGAGCAAGTGAGGAATCTCTCTGCTTGAGTCACACCACTCCCGCTTTTTAATCCCCTTTCCTGTCTGATTTCAATTCCAAACAGGCACCGCAATAATACACCACCACGGTGATCTGGCTGCTGGCCTGTTGGCGAAAATACTCGGCGCGAGGAAGATAATAGACGTAATTAAAATACACAGAGCTCAGTTAAAGAAAGGAAAATTCATCTGCATCCTGGTTCCCAGTGTGCTCGTGAGGCCCAGAGCTAGTGTTCCCCTGGGCTGGGAGCTCTCATACCTGACTGAGCAGATCAAGATAAGAACCAGTTATCTTTGCCTCACAGCACTCCACATCCCAGAGGGAGATCACCTCTCTAAGTAGACACGGCAGCATGGGATTTATTCAAACAAGAACACAACCATTTACTCTTCCGTCTACAGTCACTTTAAAAGCAGGAGTGCATTGAAATGCGATTAATCACTATTAATCGCAGAAGAGGGTTTTGAGGAAGAATTCCTGCTCAGGTAAGACGTGCACTAATAATGCAGATGCATCCGGTTGCCTGAGGTTGTCATTTTAACCGGGCGCTTTGAGTCACAACAAGCCGAGGAAGCAGGCTGATGTAAAGAAAACATATTGAAATCCCTTCTACTTAATTATTACAGCGGTTGATTAGTGTCATCTTCACTGCAACAGCTGCCGAGCTGCTCATTATACGGGATTCGTGAAATACAACAAATTTAACCCACAGGATTGCTGTACATTGGAAGGAAAACTACATTTTTGTCCGTGTGTGTTGGTGTACACGAATCCTAAAGATTGCATTTCTGAACTGATTTTTATCACCCGAAACCACAATCCTCCCTCAAACCTTAACCGAGGTGAGTCCTGATAGATACACTGTGCTTAATGTTTCTTCTCTTAACCTTAACCAAACCTTGTTGCCCAAACATAATCACAGTCTGGATGTGAACCCTGGATTCTGGTGTGACAGTCGTGGACTTTGGCTCTGCTAACATATTGCTCGCTTAAATTTGATAGTCTAATCAATGAATCTGTTAAATAAGTAATGTCAAATTCTAAATATTTATTGTGGTGCGGGCATGAAAGGTAATCAAAGTCAAATTATAGTTGTGTCCTTTCTAATTTGTGACAATTTGACAACCTGTCAGTGAATCCGGTGATCAAACCTCCCAAAGGTTTTGGTTTCAAATTTTAAGTTTTTAACCAGAACTCGTGATTGAATGTGCAACATTCAAACCTCATATTTTTTTAAAGACTTCACCTGATCTGCTTTTTTCAAGACCATGCAAGCGTTATTGGATCGCTGTTGATTGACGTTGCTGGAAACATAAGATAATAACCCCCAAAACCGTCAACAGATTTTGATTTAAATTACACGGAATATGGGAATCGCTGAAGGAAAACCTTTGTGCGGGCTCAAAACAAACTAATCATATGTGAAGTACCACACTGAAATCTCTGAAATCCATTATTGCTTTTACCATTGAAGCTGCATGAATTGATTTCTTTGCCCACTTGGGGAATGAAAACACGATATTGACATATTATCACCTCAGAAGGTTGTTGCTCAACATGTACAGTTATCTACACATCCAGCAAACATGGAGCAGCATGATCACTCATTCAGAGTCGTGTTTCTGGTCCAGTGTTCAGTGTCTTCTTAGTTGTTTTGGGTCTTTTTGAGGAATATATCTCAGTCTTTAGCAGCTTGTTCACCAGCTTGCTGCTAACTGCCTCTGTCTGGTCCGTTTATCAGCGCATGTTTGCTGCACATACTCGTTCCGCTGTTAATATATGAAATATTGATTCGTGCTCCTTCAAGTTTTCTCAAATGACTCAGTGTTTGAGCAGACGGAGGATGAACTGGCGTAGGCCCTTTTCATTACACTGGGCTCTCCCAGCATTTGTGTGAAGAGGAGTCAGATAAGTTTGGCTCCACACTCGGAGTGACAAGAGCTCCAGTTGGCACATTTCGAGAACAATATCTTGTGTGGTAGGATGACGGCACAGTTGGTTATAGATGCTATCAAAGGCATACCACTCTGTCCAAATAAAGATTTCCTGTCCGGTCAGTGCGGAGCCAAACAAGGGCACGACTCCATTCTGCAAGGTCACAAAGGGAAAGCATCGGATCAAGCCCATTTTTAGTTTAACCTTAAAAATTGGCTTCAGGCGGAATTTTCTCCGGAGACATTATTTTCTTAAAACAATGCTCCTTTTCTGGGCAAACCTCTATCATTCACATTTCTGTTTTATTTATTTTACCATTAAAGGTGCAATATGTAAGCACTTTGGTTTAAAACGTGCAAAAATTAGCTCACATTATCAACAGAGTGAGTCAGAGTGAAGAAACAGCAGTGTTATGTCGTAGATGTCTTTAACTTGTGTTGCAGAGACATCCACAGAAGTTAGCATGCTAACCAGCTAGCTCCTTGCCACTTTGTGCCTCAAGAGATGCAAGTCAGATTGAAAACACCAACATTCCCCCGGTGCTCCAAGCTTGTCTTTCCCAGTCTTGGCTTAGCTAATAGGAACGTTAGCTGCACGCTAGCAGAGCTCGCCAGCAGTCAGCATTTAGCCCCTATTTGTTTCGAGCATGCATTCGACAGGTGGCCACTTCTTGCTCACTGCATCTTCCAGATGATTCATTAAATCTTAATTTTAGACTTCACAACGGTCTAATTTTTGATGACTCCCGCTCGTCCTTTCCTTTTAAGACACATTTTTATCGGCAGACATCCCATCGACTTGGAGACAGAGTGCTGCTGGGATGTTTTCCACGGCACGATTGTGTCAGTATCACAATGTGGTGACTCACGTTTATCGTCCTCTCTCCTGTTGTGCCTCCTCTTAGTATGAGGTTCAGGGACTATGACAGATATCGTGCGTGCGTGAGTGTGTGATTCAATATCTGTGTTACTGTCTGTGTTTATGTTAAAAAGCTTAGTCATCTAACAAGTAATTGAGATAAAATCTTCAGTTATTATGATGTCTTCAAAGCGCCCATAATTCAGGATGCACCTCTTTCTCCTGAGGGTTTTTTCTTCTTCTATTGACTAGTCTGGCCCCTCTGGCGACACATTAACATGATGTGTTGTCCTCAGACTCAACCTGTGATGCTCCTCTTCTATTCAGCGGGACGCACTGAATGCAGAATGGAGTGGGAACCTGATTTAGTTAGCGCCGATCAAAGGGTTCACCGTGCACTTAATTACCCACGTGTGCTTTGACAAAATGGTCACAATGCAAAATCGGCAGCGGCTTTGATACCGCTGCGACACATTTGATCCACGCAAAGGGGACGATAAGTTAGTAGCAGCTCGGGTCTCATTCAACACAGAAGATACAGAACTTCATTTTGAACTTGCATCCTCAGTTTACTGTTGCGATCTTTTACCTATTTTGCTTCTTAATCGGCAGTCTTACTACAGTAAGACTGCCGATTAAGAAGCAAAATAGCCTTGTGTGAGCCTTACAACTGTATGTGCCAGCAAAAGAAAAAGAAAAAAAGAAGAGAATCTGTTGAATCACGAGTGTTGCACCTCCGCAGTCATGAGGCAATGTGGCTGTGTCTGTGTTTTTACAGTGTCACTGTTGATACTGGCACAGATGGAGGGGCTGTGCCCTAAATAAATATGTAAGTAGCCATGCTGAGTTCCTGGTCCTCCCGCTGCTCTCATTGAATGCTATTGATCTAATTGCTCTTTTAAAGCCCAAATGCCTCGACTGAAACGTTCCCAGCGTAAAACAAGTGAGCAAACAAGGGCTTTCTTGGGTTCCTTGAAGTGATCATCCCATCCATGTTTAAACCTCTTGGCTCCTGCGCGCACACACACACACACACGGGGGATGTATTTCATACTTTCACAGCAGAGTAAAACAACGCTTTGCCTGGTTTGACTCCTTGACATTGGAGTTTGTTTTAAGGTCTAACGTGACCACGACATGACAATACAAGACATTTTAAGTGAGAGTGCTTTGGAGTGACTGATGATAACCTCTTACATTTCAAAAACAACTGTTTATATCACAATACGCTACACGATTTTGCGCATGATTGCTTATGACTGGTAAAACTTACAGTGTTTCCCTATTTTCGTTCAGTTACATGACTTTATTGGTACAGGTGTGTGTGATAGATGTCTGTCTGTAATGTGACCTGATTGGTCCACGTGGGTCTACCAATTTATTTAAGACGGTCTCCTCTATTTTCTCATAAGAAAACCTGATGAAGATCTTTGCACCAAAACATAGTTCCATTCTGATGCACTCAAAACATCTCCCTATATCTCAATAAAATGTTAAATTTTTTGAGGATTTCTTATATTAACAAGGACATTTTGACTCAATGTTCCATTGATGGATTTATTTACTTTTCACAAGCAAAAACCTTTGTCTTTATTCTACTTTTTCTCAATTTTCTTTTTCAAGTGAAGTTTTAGTCAGTTGGCATCACATTCCCTGTAACAGCTTCTCAACACACAAGAGCAAATAATAAACTTTTCACACCAACAGGAGAAGCACCACCGAGGGGGTTATATGTCTCTGCGTATTTTTAGGGATGATTAATGTGATTCCCAATCCAGGACAGCCGACTGGAGAGGACAATCCACGAGGGACTGTGGATGGAACTGAATGGGGTCATCCCACAGAAAAATAAAGGCAAACATTTGGTGGATGTGCAGAAACAGTTGAGCGCTCTCTCCTTCTTATTGTGCTTATCATCATGATAATTATATTATTAACTGTTTTATCATGCATCAGTTTCATCGTTTAAAAAACTGAACTGTTTTCTTATCTGACACTTTGGTTAAAGCGGCAATGAAAAAAAAAGACTTGGGTACGCTTAGAGAACGATCGTTGGTTACAATAACAATCATAGTGAGCTACAGCAGTCATGGTTAAAAGGAACAAACGTTCTTATATTTCTGTTTTGTTTTATAAGTATGATGTAAGCGGGTTCACTAAGAAATAATAACATTGACTATGACAAAAAAATGATTGACGGCAGGAAGCGGGAAACAAATGGCGATCTAGGAGCGACTCATCCGTCCTTCTGTGGACTTAGTGCTGATTAATAACATCACCTGACTTCCTCCTTTGCTGCCACCAGAAAGAGAACCATAACTACTGTCATGATTACTACGGTCGTCTGAGGGCTAAACACATGTCATTGTAGCTCTTTCTGAAAGAACTGAAGCCCAACAGTCTCAAGTAAACATGACTATTTTTATTCGGTCCCATCCGTTGATTCTATGGCAAATGTAAGAAATGCAGCCGCTCTCTCTCTCTCTTCCTGCAGGTTGGTGCAAATGCACACACTCCCTGGAGGGATGACGGTCAGTCGAACAACTATCAAGATGATGCAAGTCTATTCGGTTTCTGAAAAATCTGACATATGAGTCAGACAAAATACCAGTTGAGATTGATGGGCAAATGAAACCTTGTTAGAGAGGCAATCAGCAAAAGGTGAGTCCTGTAAACACATTTAATACATGGCGTTGTGTTAGAGTGATGCATTATTTAGCTCACGTGGCAGACTTTTTGCTAAAAAAAAAATAATTGTTTGATAATGTCACATGCACGATAAAGGTTTTCATAACTTTCTAAACACTATCTCAACATCGGCACTGACATTTGACAACAGAGATGCGACAGACGAGGATTTTCAAGAAATGAAGATAAGACGCTGGTTTTGAGGCGTTCAAGGCGCGCTGCTGCTGCTGCTGCTGTTGAGCACACATTGTTAGGAGAGGTTTGGCTCGGTCAATGTGATCAGCCATGCACAGCCAGGTGTGTGGAGAAGCTCAGCGAGGCACAGGGACAGGGGTTTATAAATAAACCAAAGAAAAGGACGGTGCCGTCAGTGACCCTTGAGATGTGGCTTTGGAAGGGGTGGAAAGGCAGACGTTTATCCTGAAGAAACTAATAAAGCACTGTCTGTCAGCTGGGAGGTGAGTCAGCCCAGAATAGCATCATTAGAGAGAAGCAGCGCTCTGATCATGTCTCTGAGGGGAGATGACCACCGAGCTGCACCACACATCCAGCCCAGACCACCTAGCAGGCTCACTACACAATCTGTTTCTGCAAACAGCAGCTCTGCAGCGCTGAAATAGAAGAAAAAAAACACACTTAGGGTGTTGGAGTCAATTGTCATGGTGACATCTCCAAACGGGGGTGGTGGTGGTGGGGGGAATCATTCATCTTATCAAGCATCTTTTGTTGGATAATGATGTGTTAGCGTGTGATAGCTGTCATTACACCTCCCTCCCACAAATATCATCATCCAAAGACCCTTCACAACATGTTATTCTTTGACTTTTCAGATGTGACAGTGTGCAGCAAGAAAGACTGATTCACTTTAAACGTCCAACATTATTGTTTACTAGAACAGTGTTTTTCAACCCTGCTCCTCTGGGAACACTGCCCTGCATGTTTTAGATGTTTCCTGCTCCAACACACCTGATTCGAATGCCTCCTCGTCAGGCTTCTGCAGAGCTTGATGATTGGCCGATTATTTCAATCAGGTGTGTTGGAGCAGGAAACATCTAAAACATGCAGGACAGTGTTCCCCGAGGAACAGGGTTGAAAAACACTGTACTAGAGCACATCATTAAGCAGCACTGATCTGGCCAATGCGCGCTTCTACTCGTCATCGCATGAAAACCATTTCGTCATCCTTGTTTTTGACGGTGTCCGTGTTGAATCAGATTAAAAGAAAAGGGGCGTTTTAAAACGCCCTTTTATTGATATTGCCACAACAATAAATGCTTTTTAACATTTCCTGCCTTGTTTCTTGATATTTTCCTCTATTGGAGTGTCTGGATTGCCTTTGGAATAACCCTGTCCAAGATCACCCAACACAATGTTTGCCTCCATTCTGTCATGAAGGCAACCAGTCATCTTTTTTTTTCATATTTTGAAAACAGAATTTTTTTTTTGTCCGAAAACCTTAAATGTTGACTGTTAAAGCATCTACCCACCAGGATTTCCATTTTTTCTCAGACGC
The DNA here is from genome assembly GCA_903131615.1 of Diplodus sargus. Classification (NCBI taxonomy): domain Eukaryota; kingdom Metazoa; phylum Chordata; class Actinopteri; order Spariformes; family Sparidae; genus Diplodus; species Diplodus sargus. The sequence continues at coordinate 5,921,546 of CAEMYA010000177.1, read as the reverse complement.
CGACCGCTAGTGGCCATAGTGATTATTACCGCAGCAAAGGAGGAAGTCAGGGGAAGTAGTATAATGAGTGACAGGTTTGCAGAGGAAGGTCGGGATCAATCAGGTCAGATAAGCACAGGACTTTTACTCAGCAGGTTGCTATCCGTGTCCAGTGTGAAAGCAAAAGTCAACTCTGAGGTTTGAAGATGTGAAGATTGATACCACACTCATTTCTAAATGGTAATCATTAAGCTACAATCAGCAGCCGGTCAACCAGAAGAAAATAAAAATCCACTCATCAGCATCTTAAATCTCACTCATCAACGTCTACATTTTATTTGTTATACAACAAACAGATTTTTGTTAACCCTTGCAGAAAGTCGGGCTGGCCAATCTTCAGGCTAAGCTAAGCTCTTACCGACTCTCGCTTCATGTTTAGCGTACAGATACCAGAAAAGTATTGATCCGCTCTTTTTAGCTCTTGACAAGAAAATGTTGAGCCGTCCCTTGAACATCTCCTTGCAAGTTGTACGACTTCAATTGTGTCTCGCAGTCAGAAAAAAAAGACTGAACCTGACTTTACTCACACCGGCATGTCTGCACATGCTCGCTAGTTTGCTGCAAGGCTGCAGTTTCTTCCAAATACGATTTTTATTTTATTTTTTATTTTCTTTATTTCCAGCAGTGCTGTTACATTTTTCAGAGCTGACGAGACTCAGGGAAAAAAAACTGCATGCTGCTGCAGATATTTGGTACAAAGAAGAAAGGGGAGCATTGAGGACATGAGGATCTACTTTAGGCCCTTTCCACAGTGCTGAGCTGTCCTCGAAATATGACGATGAGTTTGCAGCGCTGCGTCGGGGTCAAGCAGGAGTAAAAGTAGCGCAGCAGAAGTGGAGCTGAACACATCACTTTTCTCGAAGAGCCGCATCAGTATTGACTGATTTGACGAGACGATTGAAGATATGAGGGATTCGCGCTGTTTTTATTTATAGTCTGGTTAATATTTCAAAGGGGAGGGAGGAGCTGATCCAGCTGTGTGCTGACACTCTTCCCACAGAAATGCATCAAACCCAAATATGACATCAAGTGATGAGACTCTGGTTGCAGGAAGTAAAGCTGGCATCGTTCTGATGAGCTTGTTTTTCGAATAAATAAAATCAACCTTGAATCAACCTTCACGGAGAAAAAAAGGTTATAACCTTATAAAGATTTGCAGCTCTGCAATAAATCTTCCTTTTGTGGCGCTTATCATTTTCAGTTTTAGAGATGATGATGATGATGATGATGATGATTGAAATTTTTGGTCATTTGTAGTTTTTTGGCGCTGTTAAACGATGTCGCCAGCAGGAGTTCTCAGTCAAAACAAGAAGCAGAGGCAGCGTGGGATCATGGGAGTTGTGGTCCTCATTGTTAACTTATCTGCTGGACAGTGTTCACATACACAGGTCAAGTTCATGTCTTATTCATGTTACAATTAGTCTTGTTGGTGAACTTCCTTCCTCAGTCTTTGACTCTGTTTCTCTCTGTTCATTTCCGTTACGACCTCCCTCCATCTCTGCACTCTCCTCTCTCAGGTGTTTCTGATCAGCCAATTAGGCCCTCGTCCATATTTAAGGTAGGTTGAGGGACAAGGAGCTCTCCTCACATAAATCAAGCAATCCTGGCCGTTTTAGAGTTCTCGTTTTCCACAGGTGGTGTTGTGTTTCTTTGGAGGGTGGGGGTCTGGTAGTCCTGTTTTCACTCATTGTTAGCTTAGTTTGTGTAGTCTTCGGCGAGCGAGCCTTCGTTGCAGCGATAGTGCCCACGGTCTGTGTGAAAAGGGCGACAGCCTTGCTTAAGTTGTTTGAGTTGCTTCTTTTTACCGACACACACCTTTGTAACACCAACAAAGCAAGTGACATTTGTGGCACTTGTGTCACATTTTTCGTGGATAAGCTTTCAAGCAAACCTCGACTCTTTTGTCTTTTTTGTCTGTTTTTCAATATTTGATGGGCTTCCACAATTTGTTCACCTCTCCTGTGTATGTCATAAGCATTCGAAAAGGTCAATTGATTCGTGCTCTTGCCTTCTGAACGGTCAACAAGGTGAATGGCAAAGGCCATAAGTCCTGAAGGGGAGGCTCTTTTGTCACTTTGCCTGTCGAATGCAACACAATGGAGTGGGGTAAATCCAGATAGCAGCTGAAGTGGCTGTTTCATTCATTCCTCAGCTTGCGCGGTGGCTCATCTCTCGGTGTGAATTTGCCTTCCTTGCCTCGCTGGTTGGTGGCAAATAGTCATATGAAAAATGTACATCTGGCAAAAAAAATATGCTCGTGCGTGGCAGCGGCACATCTCTTGTTAGCACTTCGCCAGACTTCCTGTCAAAGCTGACGCGTAGAGGCATGAAGATGTCACTGGCAGACTGCTCACGAGCCACCTTCCCAGGTCTTGACAGCATCTACTGGCATATTAAGAGGGAAAAATGCAAACCAAGTGACACAGAGCAGCTGGGGAGCACCTCAGACCTCTGAAACTCAATTTGTTAGAGGGAAATAACTTTAACAAGCAGCAGAATCTAATAAAGACTTACGCGGGTTTCCACTGATGATTTAAGTGAATGGATTCTCGGGTTCATTTTCTGGTTTTGTGACGTACACGCAAAGTAAAAGGCCTCCGTTATTGACCCTGAGTTTTCAGAACGGTTGTATCAGGGAGTCGAAGCTCCGCAGCCTTACCTTTGTTGTCATAGATCCCTCCTGTGAGTAAGACTCTGACGTCAGAGCTTGCCGCAATTAGTGGCAGCACTCGCTTCGCCGCGTGTCAAGCCATAGTAACTGCTGAGCTCCATACCAGGCGGATGGATACAAACCGGTCCCAACAGGCACAGCGCTGCTCTCCAAAAATTAATTGCTGGGCTCCTTCTCCGGGTGTCCTGAACCCAGCCTGGGATTGTTTGAATGGGATCTGTCATTCAGCCTTGTCCCCTGTGGTCGGCTGGTGTGCGGATGATGCAGGTCTGAAAAAAAATATATAAATAAAAAAAGGTCTGGTTCCGTGGCACGGTTTTTGAGGCAGCGGATGCCTGGGTAAACACTTAGCACATGGCAACAGATGGCGGCGGGGAGCTCCAAGCGTCAGTGGGTGGTCTGCTGTTAGCTGGAGATGATGGGGATGTGTTACCCACTCAGTTTAAGGTGTGCCTCATCTCACCCCTCTTGTCCTCCTTAAAGGAATCACCAGCAGGCCGGTTTCTCATCTCTTCAATATCCCGGACATAATCACATCTCATCAACTGTTCTATATTTTGACCAGTGCGGAGCCGCCATCCATTCAGAGGGACCTCGTGTGTCACGATGTGGTCGCGGCCTGATTTGAGGAGCGCGTCGGAATAAATTAGCAGCAGATATTAATAGGACACGGCGATCATATCGTGAAATGATATGCCAAATGTATGGTGATATGCGGTGCCCTTTCTGCTGCCAGAGATGCACACCAACCTCTGCCTCTCGTCTTTTTTTTTTATTGTGTCGTCATGGTGATGGGTTTTCGTCTTTGTGTCTAATTAAAGAGAGGGCTTTAGATGTATTGACTATCTCAGATCACAGAACACCTCTCCTCCAATACCTCCCCCCCACCCCCCCGTCGTGTCGTCATCAAACGGTCAATCTTTAATTAGAAGCGTGCACGACGCGGCCACACAAACAGCACGCAGCAAACATGTGGAGCCAGTAGTATCAGAGACAGAGACGGGCTGCTGCACTGTTATTTGGTTAAACTGTTATTATCGCTGATTTACTCACGCTGGGGGAGAAAGATTCCGTCCTCCTGTGATGAACGCTTTCGCAAATAAACTCTGCGTGACCTTTGCTGACAGACACTGGTGTCGGTAAACAAGTTTGTTTTTAGAAATATGCAGAAGTGCGAAAGAAAAATCACAAATTTATCCCGGAGCGTGTCAGCAATCAAAAATCAAGTTCTTAATTAAAACACATAGTTTCCATAGTTACCAGGAGAACAGGGAAAGGGTGAGCCAAAAGCCTTCCAGTTTCAACGTTTCCACGTCATGTGTGCCACGTCTCCTATTGGAAGGGACATTATGTAACATGAGGCTGTTGATCGTGGAGGTGACGTCAAGGGACGGCATCACCTTTTTTTTCGAAGTTGAGTTCATTCCTCAACACCTTCACTGAGACGTTTGAAAAGAAAGGTGAAACAGTCCAAGGAGCCGAGAGAAAGAAAGCAGCGGTTATAATTAGTCGAATATAAACAGTCATAACAAAAGAAAAGCCAGAAGATTAAAGGCATCGTTGTTTTGTACCACTGCTTTATTTCAGAAATAAAGTGATAAAGCATCTCTGTTTGTCTTATTAATCTCAGAGCTTCACTTACTCACAGAGCACTTAATCTTTTGAAAAATAATTACCCAGAAGTTGTTCCTTTTTCCAAGCCGCACATAATATCCCACCGGCCTTATTGTAAACATGATTACAAGAGCTACTTTGAGAAAATTCAACAGCTATGTCTCGCCCCACGGAGGCGTAACAATGATCTGGCAAACAAATCAGGCAGAACGAAGCTGGAGGGTCCTTTACTCGACATGTGAGGATGCTTAAAGTACATTTTGATAATCCCTGAGCCCAAAGTCTGCAGTGTGCCACCGATCGACTTCAGGCGACATTGGCTGACCTTGCATATTTGATAAGATTGATGGTCGTTGTAATAGATTTGGCTAATCTTAGTTGATTGCATTGGCTCTTCTCAGAGATTTCATTATAGAGGCTTTGGGTATATCATCGTGTGTGCACAACATCCACTCCACCTTTTGTCTGACAACCAGTGAGCCGCTCTGCAAAAGTAGTGGAACAATACCCTCTTGTGTCGACTGCTGCAGCTGCACTCTCTTGATACAGCACAGGAGGGTTCTCTGCATAGTTCCCGCAGAGACCATCGAGGCACAAAGGTGTGAAAGAAACAGTTTGGTGGAGACATTTGAAACATGAATCGTTCTGATGTTGCATGAAATCAGGAAAAACAACCAAGATCACGGCGAGCCTGATTGATGGTTAATCTGCTGTATGTGTGTCATCGTGTGCCATTTACTGAAAACTTGGTTTGATGTTAGTAAACAGTCTCTCAATATTAAGAAAACGACATTCATGTTTTTTGGAAATAAAAAAGAAATTG
>CAEMYA010000177.1:5896698-5916365 GCA_903131615.1 Diplodus sargus | reverse complement strand
CAGCCTTTAAACAACTATAGATTCAATAGTCTTACTACAAAACCAAGTCATGTGAATTATTAACAGACTGATTATGATGATCAAAACAATTCACTTTTTCTTAATTTCCCATGTTCTGAAATGTGTAGACTTGTTTTATTATAAGAAAATGCAAATAATGTTCAGAGAAAAATGAATGTCAGTCCCCAACAGTGTCCAAAGGATTGTTGCAAAACGAATGTTGTTTATGGTTTTCAAAGGTGTGCATGACTTTTTGGCTGTTCTTTTCTTTTCATATTTGAGAATGGTAGTTTAAGTTTATAAGAATGTAGGATAGGCATACATAAGCCTGTTCAGTCTCTATGACTGTTGACTTTGTAAAGAAAAAAAGAATAAAGACCGGATAGAAATATTTCTTCAAGCACATATCAGGAGACACATGTTACACAAATATGTTCGACATGAGGTTAGATTCATGACACATTTTTATTTTAATGCCACAACATATTGGATCACAGTAATCCTACTTGAAGTCAGGGCAGACAGAACAAAAATGTCGAAGCCACAATTTTGCTTCATGAAGTTTGAAAAAAGTGAATGTACGTTTTTCGGTCCCACCGACCTACCTCAAACCAGGATTTAGTCATTGCAAAAAGTATCCCCCCATTTAGTTTTTAGTTTTTATTAACATTGATTAATAACTGGTAAAGTTATGGTTAATAAAATTGTAGTTCATAGTTATTTGACTATTTCACAAGCAATTGTTTATTACAAAAGCTGCAACTGATGCTTATAAACCTTTACTTGCCTCATAAATGTTTATAAAGCATCTGAATGTTTGTTAAAAGTGAAATAACTATTATTATTAGGGTTTAATTAACTATAAGTTCACCATTTATTAATGATGGGTCATCTGAGCAGACAGGCGGGATAACGCCTGTACAGACTGGCAGTCGATCACATTCTCATTCATCTTTTAATGCTGGCTGTACCTGTGTGAGGGGACTGAAATGTTACTGTTACATGTTAATCAAGTTTTCTGAATGGGCAACCCTGACAAGCAAACAGCAAAGCCTGATAAACTGGGTGGTTAACAATATGCCACCATTATATATTATTAATATCATACACTCACATTAAACAATGAAAAATGAAACAGTGAAAACCTCCAGCTGATGAAAAACAACATACTATTAAAACAAAGTGAGGGTCTGCTCCACATATACCAGTGCTGTATGTAGAATTTAACAAGCGTGCATCAGCAGAGAGCTTCTTCTAGAAGCCGCCTTGTGCCTCCAAAATGCCAAATTCAAAAAAACAGACTTGTTTTTAGTTTGATGTTCCAGCAATGGGACTCAGGAACAAATTCAAACAGTAAAATAAGATAGATTTTGTACGATTTTTGTATCCCAGCATTGATTCGGTACAGCGATATGACAGATAAAGGCCAGACAAAGATGGCCAAATGAAGGCGATCATTGATGCAACATTTTTTAAGATTAAAAGTGAAACTGGTAAGACCTGGTTGTCCCAATGACCCCGACACTGGTTCATGTAATGAACCCCTTTTTTTCCCCAGTGGCAGCATATTGTGTCCAGTTATCAGTGATGGAAAGTGTCAGACACATACCCTTATCAGTTCTCCGTCCAACAGACATTTGATAGATAGCTGGGCTGGAAAAGTGATAAGGAGATGTGCTCGACAACATTATAACCTGAACAGCATTTTCTAGCAAAGCAAGACTGAAAAACATAAACTGACCTGAGCAAAGGTCAGAGACCTTTTAACAAAGTCTCACTTAGTCAAATGCAAAACAGTCGTCCCAAAAATTCTATATATTTTTTGTCCGCAATTTAAAGTTGATGAACACAAAATGTCCTCAGAGGAAGGAAGAGCCAAAAGGTTTGTCCAGCTGCAGTCTGTGTCCACTCACGTTAGCACAGCTCGGCGTCCATTTAGCATCACCATCTGCATCCAACAGGCTGAGTAACTCTGAGGACGCGTCCCACGAGCTGTTTTATGTCACTCTGGCCCCACCTCATCCCTGCTGCCGTCCTGTCTCTTACTGGTTGAAAAAGACTACTGAGATTATCTTTTCACTCCCTGGTCTGCACTTTGTCCGTCAGTCATTGTGTTACCGGGGGACTGAGTTTATCCCAGGAAAAAATTATAATAGTAATGACTTCATTACACTTTTAGAAAAAACTGTGTTACCAGAGTGCTTTGCGATAAAACGAGGATAAATAGATGAAGCAGGAAAAGTAACAAACGATGTTTAATAATTAAAGAGTAATCTTAAAATGTAATGGGTGATAATTAAAAATATGGTATGTAGGAATCCTGAATTAAAATGTCTAAAACACTACTAGCTCTTTGTTATATATGTCGTTGAGTTGTGTACGTACATTATCCAACTCAACTTGCAGTGTAAGGGAGTTAAGTGAACAAGACTAAATGTAACAATTGATAAAACTTCAAAACTACATTGTGTGTGAATGTGTGTCTCACATGAGATACATTTTATCAGCAATGTCGGTTGTTAAATGGTATTAGCCACCAGCAAAGCAAGTTTGGCTGAAGGGTCATTTGGGTTTATCCACTGCAAACAGCCAGATTACTTTACTACATTAGCCGCGAGCTAGGGTTAGCCAGAGTGTGTTTGAAGGTTAACTCTTACTGTTCGGCACTCACCAGAGACCTGCGGATCCATCCCTTCTATTCCCTGTGCTCCAGCACCGACATCACAACTTTTGCTTTTAATCTTAAAGGAAGAGTTCACACTAAAATGAACATTCAGTCATACCACATTTGTGCACATCATATGCTACTTACCGGCACGTGTTTGTGATCTGACCGTCATATCAGGATGTGGAGGGGATGATGGTGCATCAAGGCGATTCAGCTTTCGAGCAAGTGATCACAGTTCAAGGCCGCACATAAACATGAAACCACTGGATATTTTAAAGGAAGCCTGGGGACAATTTCAAGCGCCATGTTTGTGCCGACAAAACAGGTATTTTACACCAAAGCATGATCTTTTCCTAAATCTAGCCAATGGCATTTTTCCGCCAGCACTTTTTGGCCACGCACAGATTAGCCTTTCCATCACCAGTTTAACTGCACCGAGATGAGCCGAGCGTGTTCGCTTTCAGCTTGAGTGTCATGTTTAGTTAATGCTGGTGAAAACGCAACATTTACTGTAATGCTGCTGACGAAGTTATAGGAAATGAAAAGCGTTTGTAACTTATTAAACAAAGCCACTTTGTTAGTGGGGATTCATCGATGGAGACAACGATGCCGCCTTCGAGCAGGTAGTCCAGTTGTGGAGGCAATGCAAATCCCTGCTGCGTTGGACTGCCGTGCCTTGTCATACTGAGTAGAGCCAGGCCGGCAGATGTGATGGAAAAAGTGTTTTTTGTGCCTAAACCCCACCAGGACATGAGCACAGCATTGTCAAAACATAAAAATTTTAATTAGACCTTAATAAATGTAAAGTTGTGACATAAAGAAATGTAAAGTTTGTAGAAACATCTCAAAGGCAAAACGTTTCACACTTCATTTGCTATTTAGAAATCAAAAAACATGTCAGTTGTCACCCGCTAAGTTTCACATTTTTTTAGGAATCAACTCTTAAAAGAGTGGTGGTCACCAGATGAGAATCAAACAGGATGCACCGGCACATTTGACCCTGGATGAATTCACATCCAGCGCAGTGACATGCTTGACCCTTCGGCCTGTTATCTATAGTCACTCCAGGGCAATGCGGTTGGCAGGGGAAGGACAGCAGACGTCTCTGTATGCTTTGGTGCTGGTTATGTCTGCCTAGTTCCTCCCCTGGGTGTGAAAAGTCCCGTGCAAATTAACCACGGCTGGCTCGCTTTCTGATCCAGTTCCGGATTTCTTCTCCACACCAGCCGCCAACAGCAGTCACACGGATGAGGGGAGATCTGCCAAGCATCTCCTCTGCAGTGCTCTGCTCTCCTCTGGGATTAGCTGCACTGCATTCCTACCATCAGCAGCACCGGGGCCTTCACACACACACACACACACACACACACACACACACACACACACACACACACACACACACACACACACACACGCACACACAATCGAGTGCAGGCAGTGGCTGGTTGTCTATATAAGCAAACACACACATAAATTCCTGTTCTTTCTCTCCTCTGTCTCCCACAGACTCACACCAGTCTGGTTTTACCTTTTTTCTTTTTTTCTGTTTCGCTCAGCGTCCACTCTCTCGTTTCACCTGTGAGATGCAAACAGACAAGAGTGATGCTGTAGGTTGACAAAAGTTCTTAAAGGTTGTGGTTTTTGTTTGCGTCCTCCCCAAACTGACAGGACAGAGACAGACAACCCCCACCCCCCCCGTCCTCTCACCCGCCCTGGGGACGATGGATCAGATTGTATGAACAAGAGGTCAGTGCACACATCATCACATATCGCTGGAAGGCTGCAGCACAGCAATACCAAAAACTTCAGCTTCTAGAGTACAACCACCACTATATACCACTGTGATAACCTATTTTGTTACCATAAAAGGAAGTGTATCACTGTATAAATATCTTAAATATCTGCAGGAATGTTAGCAGACACTGTTTTTAGTCCTATTTGGACGGGCTTCATTGTGTTTTTTCACTCATCATGCTTTCCAAGAGCTTCCTGACTCAAGCCACACTTGGTAAGATTAATAAGCTTCCTCCACCACCTATCACTATTTATCTTCCTCGCCTCTTCCTCGGGCTGGTCGGTGGAGGTTGCATCCCAACGGTGGGCGCCTGACGTGACCTTGGACCCCCGTTGCATCCCCCTGGGTCATGATTGCCAGTTGTTAAATAACGATAGATGATTAGCCGAAGACAAGAGGGGGATTTCCACAGCTCTACTTTGTCTGCAAACAAAAGAGGCACTCAGTTTAGTGGAGGCTTGATTAGGCTTTTCCTTGGGAGACCAGGTAATTCCCACTAATGACGCCCTGAGAGAGCGAGGGGGAGCTTGGGGATTGGCCGACTGCAGGAGGATACAGGCATGCACGCAGGGAAAATGTCTTCGCGGAGAAACAGGCATCACGGAGCTGATCGATGCTGCAGTGGAGTTAAGAGCGCAAACCTTATGATTCAGTCTTGTGTGCGTGGACTCCAGCATAGCATCAGTCTGCGAGCAGCCCTGCAGCACTGCTCAACGTTCCAAAATACAGTGCAGTGCACGTCAGTGGCTCAAATTAATCTCCAGCAGAGGGCACCATGGATGCTTTCTATTTATAGTAGTTGACTAAGATTTCTAAAGGGGATTAGAGGCTTCCTGAGGATGCCTTGCTCTGTATTCAGGGGGGGAAAAAAGGCCCATTTTCTCTGACTGAGCAGGAGCAGGAGAACGTACAGCAGTCATGTATAGACACAGTGATAAATGTCTGTAACTTTTCCTCCACGGATGATCTTTGCATGTCTTTTGCATGCACAGTGGTTACCTAACACTATAGCAGCAGTGTTTTGCATTTTGTGAGATGCTGTTCAATGCGTTCTGATGATGCTGTAGCACCGTGTGTGTGTGTGTGTGTGTATAACTGGTCGCTGTTTGTTCGGTGCACGACGCCAGCATCTAATACACATATCTCACATCTCTGAGAAGACTTTTGCCTAAACCATTTTTGGCAGCACTAAACTTGACTCAGTTGCTATGGACACAGATGATGTTTTCTTTTTCTTTTTTCAGCCTTTTTCTTTTCTTTTCTTTTTTCTATCTGTGGCCATGACAACAAAATGGCTCTATGGTATGCATTTTAAGACCCAAGGAAGAGAAGGAGGGGTGACGCGTTCCTTAGTAATGGCAGGTTAACCTGGACGATGATCACATTTTGATAATCGTACTGTTGTTTCACACTGTATGTCGCCATACGTGACTTCGTCCACTGTTTAAACACACACACTCTTTTAAATGTGAATCCGGGAGAGAGATAACGGTCAAGCTGCAACGTAGACAACATGTGCGGTGGTGAACTGAGTCGTCACACAGTGAGTGGATCTCGACTGAAGCCTAAAGGCAACATGAAGGCGGAAAGAGGTGGGAGGGGGGATGGTGGGATATCCCTGATGACGGGCTATTACTGTCTTCTCTTTTATTTGTTTGTTTGTAAAGGAATACCAATGAGGGTTTAGCTCGTGAGATGAAGAATTCAGGAAAACAACTGTATTATTTGTCCGACGCTTTTTACCACCTTTGTAGAAAATAATAAAGCAGAACTGTCATGTAGAACCTCTTTTCAGCTACAGTGTTGCTCTGCCCTTGTATTTAGAATGTATTACGAGTGTATACACTCTTAATGATGCACAATATAATGTTTATTCAAGTTTTTGTCAATAACACATCTGACAAAAACAGGATGAATTAACAGCTAGTGAATACTTGATAACATTATATATTTCTACTGATATATAATGACACCAGTATGTCGTGACATCACCACATTTACCAAGATGGGATGACCTGACAGTGGTGTTATTCATTTCAGGTACGACCTTTTCCTTCCTGGTCTTGGATGTGTAGTATGTGAAGTATGCAGATTTTTCCAGTAAGAAAGTACTTTTATGGACTAAGTCTATATTTTGATGAGATCATCACGTTAACAACTATGATTAAATGTGTTGTAACTATTCACAAGCTGCTAATGCACCAATATGGGTGCTTCATGGGAAGATGTAAAAAAGAAAGCCAAAACTTTATTGACGGGTATATAACCTGTTAATGAGTTCTTTATAGCATAATAATATAACAGAAACTATATTATATACCATGATAAGGTGTTTAATGTCTATAGCTATGCTACGTTATCAACTATCACCTGTTAACCAATTTTTTATAACAGGAGGCAGAAGGGAAGTGAGGACTCATTTTATACCCTGTACCCGTGTCTTAACACTTAATACATAGTTTTATAATAAATAGATTATAATTTAAGAAAAAAGGGCATGTTTGTTGATGCGTTAATTGATAAAACACACCTGAAGTCATATATAAATATATGTATCTTCATGAGGTGTTAACACATTTTCAAACAGCCTTCAACATACCTGAAGTCATATTGTGTGCAAGTGTACTTTATTCTAACATTCAATTATTTTAATTGTGACGATTTTACATATCTGTGTTTTTATCTTTGATTTATTATTTTAATCCAATCAGTATTTTCTGTCATGATTGCAGTTTTTGAGCTTAAGAGCTTTTTTGTCCATTGCGATTATTTCAGTTTTATCAAATGATCTGATAACACTTGAAACCTGAAACAGTAGTTTTTCTTGCTTTTTCTTGCTTTTCACTAATAAACTCTTGAACTACCTTTTCTTTTTCTTGTTCTATATAAGTTGTTTAGATTCTGCTTATAAATACTAAATGAGAAGTTAATAATAAATACTATAACTTCACCATGTGTATGAGCTAAAGCCTCCCAGGACCTGATCCTGTTGCGTGACCACTAGATGGTGGTGTCAAGTCAACCATCAGCCGGCTTGGGGCTGTGTGGCCACCAGGCTCATTATTAACACATGATGAGGCTGCACTTCTTGAGAGAAGCGAACACTGGCTATACTAGATGAATATTTAAGAGGGATAAAGGAAACAAACTGAGTAGCAACACATTCAACACAAGTGGACTGCCAAGGTCACTGTGAAATAAGAAAAAGAAAACACCCCTGAGACTGTGAGCTCAGCAGCAGCAGCAGCTTTTACACCCATCGTGGATAAATTATAGACAGTTTTGCTGTAAGCATGTAATGACACACAACTTACATGTTTATTAAAATTGTCATGAAGAGGAATGCAAGCTGTGCAGATTTAACCTACTACACCCTTCTGGAAGTTTTTAAAAAGAGATTTGTCCAAATGCAAACAGTATTAATAAAGGAGGCCACTCAGGAGAAAGAGCTGACACACCAAAAATGAGGCGTACAGCGTACAGTACAAAGGGATTTACATGTTTGGTTCTTTCATAAAACAGACTTTAATTCATCTGTGCAGAGCAAACAGAAACAGTTTCTGCAGTGGCACGTCTACTGCTTAAGATTTCTTCTCTACCTCCGTCTAATTCGGTGGTCAAGGTCCTGCTTCACAGACAGCGCTGAGTAAATGATTGTAGATTATATTGCATGCATGGTTTTGACTGTCAAACTAAATGGCAGCACGAGATGCAAATATGAGCCTTCATGCCTTGTACATTAAACTGGGTCTGATGCAGCCGGGAAATGAGAAACCACCACACCAGTTTGTTCCTGCGTTTTTGAGCTTGATTTGAGGCTGATTGACTCCCTTTAATGATCACATTGATGGCATCTGATGAGCAGAGGGGCAAACGTTTTTGTGACGGTGGGGGAAAACACACACGGGAAAATGCATTTCCCACAGAATACTGCAGTAAAAAGGGAGAGAAAGGGGGTATTAAAGATCACAACCTCAAATATCAACTCTGCACAGTGTTGCCAAGTCCTGTTGCTATGGAGATTGCATCCTACTGCAGGTGTGAGTAACGACAGAGGAAGTCAACTGTGCTTCCCTCTCTGTGTCTCTTTTCTGCTCCTCTGTATCTTACATGGTCCTCGCTGCATGTGTGAGCGCATGTGAGAGCTCCCACCCTCAGACATGCTAATAAACAGCCTCGGAGATGAACCTCGAGCGACTCAATGCGTTGTGCACTTTTTAGAAAAACTTTCTCTGATCTCCGCGTGCTCGTCGCAGACACCAGCAGATCGCAATTAAAGGCTTTCTTTGTCAGATCTCGACATTATTTTTTTTCTTCTCTTTGCTGCCTTTGTCTCTCACAGAGGCAACAATGGAGGACCTATGGACTGTGCAAATGTAATTAGCCCTCAGGCAGGGTGTGCGCACAGTGTAGGCTGAAATAAATACATGCATGCATCCACATACTGCTAGGAGATCTCCACTGAACCGAGATGGCATTGCTTTGCCTCGACGCTGTTGGAGGAAATCCAGTCTGAGAAGCTGAAAAGATCTGACCTGGCAAGATGGGATATGACTCTTTCCTGCAAAATCTGTGTGACTTGTTTTTAGGATGTTCTTGAGATTGATTCAGATTTAACTCAATCAAGGACTGTTTCTTTTATCATCTTTCACTGATTGCAGTGATCAGCACGGTCACAGTCACTTAAACACACACAATTACTTCCACAGCACTTGGATTTTTTCTGTTTATTCAGCATCGATTTTGATAATCCATAAATGACTTAAATCATATTTCAAGCAATCAAACATTTGCTGCACTCAATAACTTTATTTATATAGCATCTTTGAAAATCACAGTTTAAAAAGTGCTTTGACAGAAACTCGGGAAGACAATAATACAGAATAAACGCTCAACAGGCCAACCAAACACAAGGAAGCCCAGACTAAAGAGAAGTTTAAGGAGACATATTTTTAGGCTAATACTAATACTAGAATTAGTTTACATACTTTTGTGCTAAAAAAACACATCCGTTTTCTCACACTGTCCAGTGCTGCAGCACTGTCATCCCTCTCTAGTCTGAACTGCTCTGTTTTAGCTCCTGTCTCTTTAAGGCCCCCCCCAAATAACCTGTGTCCTCTGATTGGTCAGTTCACACACGACTGAGCAACAACAGAGCAGCTGTACTAAATACAGCCTTACGTGCCAAACTAGCCGCAAGACATAAATTATGCAAATGCGTGACATGGTGACGTAGTGTGATGTCACGAGACTACTAGCGAGGCGTTTTCTGTGGGAGAGAGGAGCTTCTGTTTGACTTTTTTAACACTAAGAATCTTTTACATGCACAAGAACAGTATAACACACTGAAGAGATGGAAAAAATGCAAAGCCTAAAGATCATCCTCTTAACAAGAAGGCAAAAAAAAAAGCAATTGAAAAAGGCGTAAGCGGATGAAAGCAATACAGATAAAATAATTAAGAAATGAAGGATGGAGAGGATGACATCACAAACATAAAGTGTTCAAATTGTTGAATCAACTGATCAGAAATCATTTTAAAAATAATGCAAGTGATCATTAGTCGCAGCCCTACAACAAGTTACTCTCTCTCTCTGAGTAATTCTACATCTACAATGAATGGAAATTTAAGTGGAAACAGTGTTATTTTTCCACAAGAATTACACCCTCACATTGACTTGTCCAATTCCATCAGATTTGGAGCTGTTGTTATGCACTGCAGGCGGCTGATGCTCGGCTTCCTTGTGGCTTTGTGGCTTTGAGTCTAACCGAGGCAGACTGAGAGAGGCTTATTAATCCCAGGGCTGCAGCTTCACTCTGAAGGCCACAATCAGGAAAAAGAAAAAGAAAAAAAATCACCCACTGTGTGACATAAATAGACTTCTAATGTTGATCATCTAAATAACCGGGACGAAGTTCAGACGTTAGGAACCAGCGTAGTTGATCCAGCATTGTTATTAATAGGGGCTGACATTTTCACAGTTCACGCCTCAATCACTCTATGCAAGCCTTGGCGAGCCTGCACATTTGTATTACGAAGCATAAAAGCTCACCCAAGTGTCCAAATGTGTTCATAACTGCATTTTTGAGGTACAGATACAAAGCTAAAGATAACTGTCTGCAGTGAAGGAGCACAAGGAGGTCTCTAAAACCACGAGGAGAAGAGGAACAGTTTGGTATTACGTCATCGTTATCATCAAAATAATAACCTATGTTCTGCCACGTTTCTCACACGTGGCCCATAAATGAATGAATGACAAGTTGAACGCCTAATGATCTGTATCTCATTAGTAGCCGGCTGGAAAGGGCAGCAGTTTGGTAAACAAATATAAATCGGAGATGGTGATGCCGATGATTGTGGCAGGTACAGTTTTAAATCGGTGGATTTTGGCGTGAGAAGGTCAGCATCGGTGTGCTGGTTGGCATGTGAAATCACCAGAGACAAACCACAATCGTCAGACGAGGAATGCTCCAGCAAATCTTTGTGAGCGAAAAATCTTTACATACAAGCTTAGTAAAGAAAACAAAACAATGCACAAGTTCGTCTCTCAGTCCAACTTGTTTTCATCCAAATGGGTAAATCATTAAAGGGGCAACATGTAAGAATTAGCCACCTTGCTAGCTCATACTCCAAACCAATAGGGGCCAGCATAACCAAAGAGTAACCGCTGCTGCTGACTGTTCGTCGTGCAGCTAGCAGTCTTGACTGTGATGGGCAGCAGAGCTAGCTGGTTAGCATTCTAATTTCTGTAGATATCTCTGCAACAATACACAGATGTTATGACACCAAAACTATTATTTCTTCACATTCTGTTGATCGTTTTATTTTTAGTCTTTTCAACAAAAAAATCTTATAAATGCACCTTTTTAACAGGTCACAGATATAGAGTTTAATTTATTTTTAAAAAGCTGGGGGCTGAAGTTTTTTAGCAGACACTGCTAGCATTAGAGGAAATCATTTGTATTTCATTTAGATACACATTAGTGCTTCAGTGAGTATTTACTCAAATAAACAAGTGTTAATGTTAATGATTTTAATGATGGAACACGTCGCCTAATGAAAGAGTTGGGCTCACTCAGTTAGTGTCATTGTTTGTGTTCATGGTTTTGTTATTTCCTGTTTTATTTTGTAGTCATAGCCTCATGTGTTGAGTTCCTGTCTTTGTTTGTTTACCTGCCCCTTTTCTAGATAAATCTGTCTTTCATTTCCTGTGTATTTAAACCTGTGTTTTCACCTCACCCTTCGTCAGTGTTTTCAGTTTGTGTCGGCTGTGCCTGTTCCCCGGTCCTCGTGTGTCCACACACCTTGTTCTATTATTCTGTTTCTCTTAATTTTTCTTTAAAACTATATAGAGATCTATAGCACAGATGAATAAGAGGGCGTGAGCTGCACAAATTATACTTGTTTTTAGGATAAATCTATTGTTGTTTGTGTGCTTTTTGCAGGATCTGCTGACAATAACAAGACACAGACTACCTCCAGCCTTGTTCTTTGAATCAGCGCTGTCACACAGACAAGAAAAGGGCCAACAGCTGAAGAAGCTTAAAGATGGGTTCATGCTGGGTAGGACACTGCTGCTGAAGGAGCTGTTGATGCACTGCAAGAGCTGAGATAATAGCGGTTTTATTGAGAGCACTCGTCAACAGTGGTATAACCTTGCCCGGGCCTGGTGAGCACTGGGCTGTAGTGTAAGCGATGGCGCTCTGCCAGGATCTGACCATTAAGGCTCATTAGTCCCTATTGATAGCCCCGATGATAGGCACTCTGAAAGGAGCCAGCCGAGGAAAAGGTCAACGTTTGGATCTTAATTTGACCTCACTAACCCGTCACTGATTGGCAGCATCTGTCATCCTTAGATTTAATTTAACAGTGATTGAGTGCCGCGGAGGCCATACAGGCAATAACCCCTGCAGGCCGTCTCATAGCCCCTGTTCTTAAAGATTAAGTCTGCGCCTGACACCCGTTATGGCACAACTGTCTCCTGTGCCCATTTCATTTAGGGAGTGAATACAGTCAGACTGGTGCCGGGGCGATTTCTGTTCGCCCTCATATAAGTCTTCAAATGGAAGTCGCAGTTATACACCCTCAACCAAGAATATAGCAGAGATCTCTGTCATTTGCAACAAGCCGACATTTTTGCACTCTGCTGTTTTATTTTGAGTAAAACAGTGAAGTGTAATCTCTGCTACTGTCTGTCTTTTCAATAAAACTATAACAAGAGTCTACAGCCATGCTTATTGGCTCCCGGTTCACTCCTATGTTCACATTCCTGAGGTTTCTTCCATTTTTTTCCCTGTTAAAGTGGCTGTACACCCCAAAATCACTTACCTGGAGTGTCATTAATCCATGTAGATTGTTTTTGTGTGAGTTTTGGAGAGCAGACGTAGAAATGTTTGCTCACGGATGAGAGGCTAGCTGACTAAACTAAGGGCCCATGTCCACACAGCATTTCTCTCGAGCAGGAAAGTGCTGGCAGTGCACTTGGGAACACGGGGCTGAAGCACTTGTGCAGTGAGAGAAAAAAAAGAAAACTGCATGTTTGTTTTGATATTAGCTAACACGATGTTAACAGAGGGTTGACTACTGTACACAGCAAACAACAAGCTTACAACGTGTACAACGTGTAGGGTGATAAATATACCATTCACTGTTTGATTGATCTGCTCTCACACACTGGCTTTTCCGTCTCTGTTACGATAATGATCATTTCTGTCCGATAAAGCTCAGTCCCACTCCATCTAACCTATGGTTGGCTGCCTGAAAAATAGCGACAGCCATGACCCCACCACCTCGGAGAGAGACCTCGATCTCTGTAGCCAGTTTCACAGCAATTCATCCAGTAGTCGTCAGGATATTTCACTTTAAATCACAATTATCAGCCCCTGCTGCCGGAAGAAAATTCAGGGGATCTCCAAAGTCAATGTGTATTATGAACGCCAGAGGAAGTGTGGAACTTAGACAACATCAACCATTTCCAGTCGCTGCTTTAGCGAGCGAGCGGAGAGAAGATATGACAATGACTGGGTGTGTAGAGGGAAGAGAAGACGCTTCAAGGAAGAAGGGACTGATTATGTAATGGAGGGACTTGTTTACGTGTCCCCTCTGAGTTCATGTTAGCTGAAGGAAGACACCCTGCCTCCGCGGCTCCTCTTGGGCTCTGCCACATTGCATTAATGTCTTTATTCATAGTGACTGGTAATTGGCCTACTTTGAGCCGAGCGCCTGTCTCGTATGTGGAAATGTACAGTAAGGGAAGGGGATGGAAACCGCCAAGTGGGGACGCAAACACAGATATAGGAAGGAAAAATGTGAGCAATAAACAAGAGCTGCACCTTTGAAGACCCGCAGCAGGTCCAGATCATACGGCACTGACTGGTGCAACAGTGAAGTGTGTCTGTTTGGTGAGGCTATGTCAAGAGTTTTAACTATTACTTGGCTTTATAAATGCTTAAATTGTAATCACAAAAATGTTATTACTGTGTATGTATCTGAATTATTTGGGGTAAGTGGTAATGACGTGTGAGCTCATGATGGCTGGAGAGAAATAATTGTTTTCTGCTTAATTTTGTGATAAAGTAATTATTATTTTTTTAATTGAGGAAAATATGTAAAATAGCATTTATTTCAATTGTTATTAATTCCACTTGCATTATTACCCTCAGCTTTACAGCCTTTCTGTATGTTTTGGATCGCTGTTTTGGTTTTCCGGCCTACAAACTCTCATCAGTGTCTTTTCCAAACACACCAGACGGCTGATTCTAAGCTCTGGATGCAAGACAAAGCTAGCAGCTACTTGGTGAACATAGTTGAGCATTTAGCAGCTAAGGAGCCAAATATTTCCCTCTGTAATTCAGTGGAAAACCGGTGAGGATTAGTTTTTATCAACCTCACTGAAGCAGCGATCCGCGTAGGTCAGTCAACTGCCAACAGGAGCTGGAGGGAAGAAATGTATTTTACGGAACGTTACGGAAAGGAGAGGGGGGAGAAGAGGAGAGAGAAGCGGAGGCTCTGGTGAGTGCTGAGTTCAACGAGAGGTTGATCAGAGTTCAAACACATGGACACACCCTGGATCTGTGCTGTTGCTAGCTAACGTTAGCTTGCGGCTAGTGAACAGTACAGATATGTGGCTGTTAAACATTGTTTGGACACATTTGGGATAGCGTATGTACACAACTCAACAAAATATATAACAAGTTAAGTAATTTTTAAGAAATTTTAATGCACAATTTCTACAATTTTTTCATATCTTCCAAGGTGATATTTGAAAGAAAGGTTGATTTTTGAGTCTCATTCCAAATGTGTGATTTTATGAGTTTAATGCAGTTTAAGGATCTACAGTCTTGTTGATGTGGCTTGCTAAATTAGCACCAACTGTATAATGTCTAGTCAGTCGACACATGTCTACCCAGACAGGCTACGACAACAAATTGTACAAATATCCTTACACATCATCCTCAGCTCACACAGTGAAATTGTGAGAGATTGGCTGCTGATGATTACATTTGCACACCATATCTGATGTAACTGTATACAGACCTAAAGGCAGTGGAGACGTCTGTATCATTAAAATTTAGGAGGGAAAAAATGACACACTGAAATTGTGTTTCCTATATAACTGACAAGGTTTTAGCCTGAAGAACTAACCTCACAAGTCGTGTTCCAGCAAAGGGGACATTTTGCCTCCTTCCTCTCAGGCTACGTTCACATCCTGCCTCTATTACTTGGATTGGCCAACATAAATATCGTAACCTCCCAACCTACTATACCGTATCTATATTGTATCAACTGCATTGATTAGAGCTGGGAGGATGTATGACCTGCAAGGTTAATTAAAGTTAAAATGTCCCTTGCAGGTTGGGTCAAAGGGTGTTTCGACATGCTGGTTAAGCCTGTGGCTCTGAAGGTATGGAAGATTAATATATAACATCCAGATAATCGCATACCTCTGGCAGGTCAAGGTCGACCCTCTGAAAACATTGACGTTTTTTAATAATTTGGCGCCGCATTTGATTTATCTTTGCGACAGCAGTTCAAAGTGTGAAGAGGAGCCGGAGTATATCCTCCCTAATCTTGATAATTCTCAACCATATCAAGATTACATTTTTCAAGGTGCACGCACCTTCCAGAAAACACAGTTAAGCTGACTGTGACATGTGTGAAATTCAATTACAGACCTGCTGTGGATGCACTCTATGTAACCCAGGGAGACTGGAGGAAGCGGCAGCCAGGTGGCGACCCTGTAGGCAGCGGCAAGAACTAATCACAATGGCCTGGGCCGCTGCCAAGAGCTGGGATTCTGCCATCACACAGCCCACCAACACTCACAAGAGCAGCTCATGGTCACTCATCACAGACACTCTCCACGCGTCTCTCTCTCTCGGCGCACTCAGGTCAGTAGAAAGGGAATGTTATACACATTGTTGGCCACTTCGCTCTATAATTCATGCACTGCTCCTAAAATAGAGTACTCGAACAGTACGCACTGTTTCTTCGGCGGCTGCGAAAATAGAGTCATGCATGCGGAGTAAAAAAAACGTCATGTTTTCAAATAAAAAGAGAATTAAATTGACATATGAGACTGTTATTTATAGTGTCTGGGATGTCATGTCTGGTGTTTCTGTGCATTGTGTCATCTTTTCGCACAACTAGCAATCAAAACAACATGCGACTGGCTTATGTGAAGGAAGAAATATCTTACTCAACCAGGCAGACATGAAATCTGCATGCGAGCAGGCTCAGACTTCCTACATGTGACCAAGACTAAGCGGCCCCTGGGGGTCCTGGAACATCTCCGTGCCGTTACACAACGATGGGAGTGTCAGCGAACAACACATGGCAACAGCCATCTCTGAAAACAACGTATTTGCCCTGGAAACCAAACACACATGATCTGAAGGTTGGATATTGTGCGCCATGGCCAGTAGTATCACTGGACTGCCCAAACAGAATGCAGCCAGTGTCTGGTGGGTCCAGTTCCTCCCACCACCCCCCCCCAACTCATGAGCTGTGAATGGCAGGTCGACTAACCGGTCGTGACACGGGAGAATCAGCCTGAGTTGAGAGGGAGCAGCCGTGGGAGCCATGCCTGCCTGCCACATTGGAGACATGTCAGCCCCCATTCCAGTCCTACCGTGTGTTGTACTGTACTGCAACACAGCCGGGCCTGAAACACAGACAGAAACATAAAGTAAATACAACTCTACAGTATGTTAATATAATCCCAAAGAACACATGCAGGTGTTTTTCTTCCAAACTCACCAAAATTAACAATATTGCATTCAATCGTTCATTCAGTGGGACACTCAACGGGCCCTTCAGAAGCTCAAGTGCTCCAAAAAGTGGCCCTCCGATTAGTTCAGGTGCCACTTTGATGCCGCCGGAGGTTAAAAATGAAGCCTAATGAGATACTAAACCTTTAGATCAGTTAAAAAAGAACGTTTGGGTGGCCGGGATTTCGAAATGCTGTATCTGTGCAGTGGTGTGTATCCACCGAACACCGTGACACGTGTTGCTTTATCTGTCACAGTTCATCAAAAAATGCAGACAGAGAGGCACGCAAATAGTGAGCTTTAATGATCATACAAGAGAAATACAAATCTGAAGATGAACCAGAAGCCACGGAGAACAAAGAGGGAACACAGAGGACACACAAGGACCGGGGGAACAGGCACAGGAACACAAGAGACGCAGGAGACACAACATAAACGAGATCAAACCCAGGTGACCAGGTATGGGCAGGAAAACAGACAAAGACAGGAAGTGGAAAGTCAATCGTGACACATGAGGATAAACTTTCAACATATAACGGTTAGTACATCGAGACAAGCTTATGCACCCACTTCAGACAGGACTGAATTTATTACAAGAAAGTACTTTTCTTGTAAATGTTTCATAACTGATCTACAAAACATTAATTTACCGTTAGCAACCATTTATTTAGTCGTAAGTTATAAACCCTTAATAAAGAAAGAAGTGCTAACCCTGACCTCTGCGTATGAAACTTCACCCGTGCTGCTTAGAGAGTCTGTGCACGCCACTGACCAGAGGTTTTCCCAGCATGCACTGGGCAGAAGGCATTGAAGCATCCAGGACAGGTCTCATATCTGTCACAATGGGATTCCTGGCAAGAGAAGAAATCTTATGCTTTATAATTCATTGCTCTAATAAGTTTCCTGTTAAACGACAGCACATATTGTGGTCATTAACGTGGCTCAACACATTTACCACAGTCGAGGTAACTGTGCCGCAGGCTGCAGCGCGGGGGAAACAATCCTGAACAGTTGGGAAGAAAATGTTGGTTGCCCTCTCTGAAGAGGTCGTGTGGGCTCTGACAACTCTGCTTTTTGTCCCAACGTTGCTGCACTGCAGATTTCCCTCCATATCTCTCTCTTTTTATTTAATCCCTCTCTCTGAAAATCCAGATTGTCGAACACAACATCATGCTTTGAAGGGATTTCAGATGTCTGTTTGTATGTTTGCTTACTCACTTTCAATCAAATAGGCTGTGACTGCCACAACAGCCAACTTGCTTGTTCCTACATGACAATGAGCACGAGGGAGCCTGGATCAAATCCAGAAAGCTGTTTCTAAAAAAGGAAGGAGTAATTAGTAAATGTCATTGGAGAGGAGTATGGCGAATTAGAAGCCTGGTGGATCATGTAATTAGGACTGGAGCCTTTTCAGAGGCGGCTCAGAGAAGGACGGGGACACCACGGCAGCATCCTCCGCTGAGGGCTGACAGTTAGACCAGTTGTTACAGAAAACACCATTTGACACACACGCACACACACACACACACACACACACACACACACACACAGAGTCAGACAAGGCTGACAGTGATGCATGACGGTTGCACTTGTTTTTTCTCTTGTTTCACATATCGGACCAGATGTCTCGAATGTCACATGTGAAAAAGAACATGTGGACTTTAACGTGTAAGCTGAGCTTTAAGGGAAGGTTTGGGTTTTCTACATGTCAAAAAAATAAATCAGTTTTTTTGTAATATGTTGACCCATCTCCATTCACATGTGCACTATTTTTTTTATCATGATTTCTATCATGGTTTTTTGCTTCTCAAGTGTGAGCTGCTTTTGTTGGTTTCTGTGTGGAGTTTGCTTGCATGGATTTCATCAGGATGGGTTATATGCAGAGAATCAATTTCACCATGTTGCACATTGTGTGATATGATATGTGACAATCTTCTTCTTCTTTTTCTTCTTCTTCTTCTTCTTCTTCTTCTTCTTCCTCTTCTTCTTGTGTTGTGACAACTTCCTTGCCACTGTAAAGGGTTCTGACTTGTGTGGTCGGCCATGTCCACGCTCTTTTTGCACTTCTGGATGGAAACATAACTCCCTTTGATTGCATGTCCAGTGATGAGTCAGGGGCTAGTGAGAAAAAGTCTCTTTATTCCACAGATAGGACCAACATTTGAATAAACAAAAAGGCATCAGTATGAATGACTTATATGTGAAAGTGACCTCATGCTGAAAGTGACTTTCGGACAACACAAGCTACTTACAGCTAATTCTGACAGTCGTTTTTCTAAATTGTCTTGCGTCTTACAAACTAAATGATTAGGCAGTTAACTGAAAAACAAATAGGATAAATAGGATGCTCTTCTAAAAGTACACAAAACAAATTGTTGTTTATGTTAAGAGACACAGTGATGCACACGCACATTCATTTCTCAGTGTGAGGATTATCTTCAGACACATCACCTTTCCATGTGTCCAAAAATAGCAGGATGGCCTGAAAAGTCCTCACATTAAGCACAAAGGCCGTGTTGTGTTGCACCTTGGCGCTCACAAAAAAAAACCCCTCAGTATTATCGTGTGTTTATGCAAATCTATTCAAAAACATGACAGCGTTTATCACTCAGCACCCGTGGTTTCATCAGTTTATGTCCAAACAGGTGTTCACTCTCATTTCTCTGATCACCTGCATTATTTTAACATCATATATTTGGGTTCAAATCTAAGTAGAGAGCAAGTAAAAAGTAAAAAAGACAAGAAAAAAAAGGAGGTCTTGTCGACGAGGACGCTGCAGAGACTTCAGGGATTTATGGCAGAGTAGATGAGAGAGCGCAGATAACAACGGAGATGGAGCAATAAATAAATCTCCTCTCTGAGAAGTAGCCAGAGGACTGACAGCAGCAGATTAGAGCCTGTGCCTTTTAAACAAATTGGGTGCTCAAAGAAGCATA
>CAEMYA010000177.1:5878514-5892923 GCA_903131615.1 Diplodus sargus | reverse complement strand
ACTCTGTAGGTAGGGCTGCAATCCAAAGTGAGGCCAGGCTCTTCCTGTGAACAGCTGCCTTTGTGCTGACGAAGCAGAATGCAACACAGTGGCTAATGTTGTGCTCCCACGGTTGCTAGAAAGGCAACCCAAAAAAACAAACAAATAAAAAAAAACCTTCCTATTTTTGTCAGCAGTGCTGTTTCCTCTGCATTGTGCTCCGTTTTCTTTTCTTTTTTTAACGTCTACAGACCTCTGCCATCTTGGTCTGATTTCACGATTAGACTCGAGGCTAGAGATATTTGATTCTCTTTGATTTTTTTTTGATTTTTTTTGTGAATCCTGTTTGCGGGGAGAGCGGAAAAAGCACAAATAATGAATAGCTAATGTGACAGGCTGCTCTCAATGTAAACAAACAAACATCCTCAACAAGGACAAACAAGCGCAAGAAAACATCACCGCTATCTCCAACCCCCCACCCTCCACCTGGATTTATGGTTTTAAGCGATCCCCTCCGTAATCCCCACATTATATTCATCCTCAAATGCAGTTAGTGTGAAAATGATCATGTGTTTGAGCCCCCTGGGTTTCTATGGCAACCCTTATTTGCATCCTAAAGAATGATGCAGTTGGAAGAGGCGGGGTGTAACAAACGAGAGAGGAGAGGAAGGAGAAGAAGAAGTCGCATCTCTGCTATTAATGCGAGCGCTATCTGGGCTAAATTTGTTCCTTGCAGTACCTCGGAGGGGTCAGAGTCCATTTATAGACAACGCGGCGCTCGCTCACACTGGGGAAACAGCAGCGCCACACAAGAATCTGCAGGAGCGCGGAGATGGTTGATTTAGTGCAGGCTGCAATAGGAAATCAGAAGACCTGGATGCTAAAATATGATCTACACTGGATTCTTTATCTGCCTCATTAAAATGAAAGTAGAGAGATTACCAAAACTTAGTTCTCCTGGACATACATCACAGTATAGATCTCGTTATGTGATTCGTCTACAGTATTGCTGCAGGAAAACAGAGCTGTTTATCAGCAAGAAGCAAGCGTGCAAGTAAGAAGAAGAATCTAGGAAGAACAATTCATCAAAACACGTCTACTTGATTGTGATTCACATACCTGACAGCAAATAAAACTCGTGTATCTACAAGATAGATCTGATCAGCGCCCCATCAAACTCATCTCCCCGTTAAGATCAGTGATGATGTTTAAAGGTGCATGACTCAGCCGTAAACATAAAAGCAGGAAGCAGACGGCGCGCTCAACGTCGCCTCACACCAGACACTCGCCGACCGGCGCGCTCGCAGAGATCATGAGGGAAAACTACAACAACACGCATGCCTCTCCGCCAGAAATAGATTTTTCTTTGACGGTAGGATGAATACCTAATGAATGTGAAGATGGAAGAGCAGTCGGCCATGAATAATGATCAGCTCGCAGGTTGATAGGCGCCTGTTGAACATCTGCAGGCCAAAGATTAGAGTCCGCTCTGCCTCAGCACGGAGAGAGAGAGGTGACATTTCACTTCTGGGAGTTGTGGTATCGCTTCATCGTGGCTCACTTTTTGGAAATCTTTGATGCGTTCTCAAATGTTCTCATTATACACATTATATAAACCCAAGAGTGCAAACGTATCATGTTTCTAGTTAAAAGAGAATATGCCTTGATAAGAAAACATAATCTGTGTTGTGGATATTTTGGACACATTCTTGTGGGTTAAAACACTTGAACCCACTTTGGACAGACATCTTCATTTGATATGAAGCCGACATTTGCTCTTTTTGACTTTATCCACGTCACACTCAGTGGCCACTTTCTTTACGAAGATTATAATATTGTGTTTTTGTACTCAGAAATTTGATGTGTTTATTTTTTTCTTTTTTGCAACACCGGCAACTCTTTATAACAACCATCATTAATTAAATAATACATTTATAGTGAATGAAAAGTTAGTTAGGGTTAGGGTTGAGTTGCAACTGATGTTTATACACTTTGTAAATGATTAATAAATACTGTGTCGTTGAAATAGACTTTTATAAACCTTTACAAATGTTACATATAAATGGTTTTAAGTTGTCTACATTGTTTGCATTTGTTTACACACCTCAGTTTTTTTTTTTTCATGTGTCAAGCCAAGTACAAAAAAGCAATATTTTAGAACTTTGAATGGAGAGCACCAGGAAAAAACAACAACTTTCTCACTTGCCCCTCAGGGCTTCCGTAGAAAACTGATAAAGCGAAGAAAAGTGGAATTTTAAACACAGTTAAATACCTACAGTGGCTTTACAGGTCAAACATGGGGGATGTAAATGTACAACCTCTTGCCCTTCAAAAACGTATCGAATAAACCTGATCTAGCGTGAGTATCTCCTCGATGACAGTGTACAAAAAACAAACACTATAGGCGTCATAAAGGCAAATTCCTTGGCAGAGCAGTTTTATTGGACTACACTACTTTGTACACGTGTAAGTAACAAAGTGTCACAGTCACACCTTCATGTCATTTAACCACTGATAGCAGAAGTATTCAGATCTTTTACCAAGTAAAAATAGTAATAGAACAAGTAAAGACTGTATTCTATCCACAAGTACTTACAAATTATCAGCGAAATGTTATTTACTATTGAAAGCAACAGGAGGAAAAACAGCACAATCGCCAGAGTAACTTTGGGTTGAATTATCCTTTTTTTTGTTATTGTGACGATGCTTCGCTTATGTTCAGTTAAGTTTATGCATAAAACAAAAGGGTGAGGAAAACATCACGTTTTGGCTTCAAATACCTGATACTGCAGCGCTGAACACGGTGCGAGATGTCCCAAGGACTCGTCAAAAACACACAGCTTTTGTTGGTGCAAAAATTGTCCCATAGTCTCCTTATAATAACCCAGTGGTCCGCGTGACGCTTACAAATGTTGAAACACAGACTTGAACTGCGACACCTCACCTGTAACTCCACCAACGTCACCTCCACACACAGATATGAAGGCCAAGTCATAGAAAAATGTAAATATGGTACGAGACGTGCACAAATGTGAACATGTCAGCGGTTTGCAGAAAAATTAACCTTCAACATTTTATTCTGCCGATCTGTCCCCGCCAAACAGATGTTTTACAATTTCAAGTGGTAAAATTTACCCCCAACAATGACCTACAATTAATCTATGATCCCCCAGCAAATGACGTATTAATAATAATAATAATAATAATAATGATAATAATATTTTCATCTGAGCTACAGTTGCTAGGAAACAGTGCTTCCCTCACTGTGCTCCATCAGTTGCACTGGTGGGCGAGGAAGATGTGGCTTCCCCAGGCCCTGTGTGGTTTTAAATCACCCGCTTGATGTCTGCAGCAGCGAGGCAGTGGAACAAACACAAAGACAAAATCAGCGGAGAAGCTCCAGTTAAGCCACTATATAATAGATTTATCGAGGAGCCGCGCAATAACGAAAGCTCCGTGTTCTGTGTGGAACGTATAACATGTCAGTTTAATGATAGTCCTGTTGTTTTCTAACTGGAACCCCTCTTCCTCCTCCCCCCTGTTTGTTTCAGTACTATTTCACCGTCAGCTTCACCCATGAAAACCAAAAGGCGCTCGAGTTACGCACAGAAGACGTAAAGGACTGCGATGAATGGGTGGCTGCGATATCCCATGCCAGGTAAAGGCACACATGTGCAGACGTGGCAGTTAGAAGTTTGAATTAGTCAGTAGAGGAGTGAGACGGCTCAGCCTGGAGGGAGGCGGTTTCATAAGTGGGGTCAAAATATGAGGAAACGACATGAAAAATGCTTTGTTCGCAAGAAAAACCTGACTGCTTTGATGTGAGATGTAACTACACACAGATGTGAAATTCATTATGCAAGCTACAAAACAAAACCGTGTGTGTGTGTGTGTGTGTGTGTGTGTGTGTGTTTGTGTTACAGTTACAGAAACTTGGCCAACGAGCATGAGACTCTCATGCAGAAGTATCTTCATCTGCTTCAGATTGTGGAGACGGAGAAAACAGTTGCTAAGCAACTTCGACAACAGATAGAAGATGGGGAAATAGAGATTGAAAGGCTTAAGTCGGAGGTAATATTCACCGTGATGTCTTTACACTGAGGGGAAGGGATGTAAACAAATATAAATACATTATTGGGATATGAGCAGATAATGCGCTCTGAGCAGATACGAGCAGCATCTGGATTTTGCAGTAATATTTGCCCCCCCTGCCTCTCGCCCAATGACATAGTTTTGTATCAAACGTTCATCCTCAGTCTGGTCTAAACACAGCTTGCTGCAAACACTTGAATTCACTCTTTACAGCGATGGTAAGATCTACAATGACCTTTGAGGAGAAATGTCCATAAATATGTTTAGAAATGCTAAAAAAAGAAAAAGGTGCTCCTTCTGACTTCGGATCTTGGCTGATAATCATTTTGTTCTGACATTTTCCTCAATATCAGAGAAGCTGACTGTTGTACACCACACATCTAAACAAATAGGCTCAAAACAAACAGAAAGAGAGTCTCAACTTAAATATTCAGACATTCCTGAAGGTTCATGATCAATGACTTTTCTGCAGTCATCTTCAGATTCGTTGTGCAGTTCAGGATCAATTTTAAGTGACGTTCCTCTTGTGTTATTTTTACCTCATGATCCGACACTGAAGCCAGTAGATGGACAAATTGAGGTGGTATTATAACTGAGAAAACATCCAGGATGTACTGTAGGTCAAAATGAGGGGTGTCGCAATATAACGATATAGATGATATGGATGATATAGACGATATAGACGATATAGACGATATAGACAATATAAACGATATATGAAAGTTTGATATTGTAAAATGTAAAATGTAATCTTGACAATACACATGATAATAACGAGTAAATAATCCAGCGTAACTAAATTGTGCAGTAACTAGCTGGCTACTATGTTGTTAAATTCTGATTTTGTGACAGCCCCTTGTCCAAATCTACACACTTTTGTTAAATAAACAGAAAGAGCAGCAGTACTCAGCGCTGTCTCTTTGGGCTACTTTGGCTGCACCGGGTGTCCTGATGGCAGACTGTATCTGGGTCCTCAGCACCAAAGCAAGTGCTGTTAAAATATCCAGGATTTTGTCCTCTCTGTATGAATCACAATAGCCGCAGATTACAGGATTTTCCATCTATAGACAAATGTGTGGCGGCCACACACAATATCAGTCAGACCTGCTGTAAATAGACTTCCTGAACTGGCACAATAACACAACACCGCTTCTTCTTCTCGCGTCGCTCTCTCTCTCATTCCTTTCCAGAATTTGCCTGCGTCCGATCGTCGCCTCGTCCTGCCAGCGCAACAAATAGCAGCTGAAGCAGTGGGAGAAAGATGGATTATGTTGACTATTGTTATGTCTGTCTCATATGTGCACAGAGTAGCGTGAGAGAGAGAGAGAGATGGAAGAGAGAGAGAGAGAGAGAGACGCGCTCAGGCCAACCACTCTGCATCTCCTCTCTCAGAAACAATGCCTCCGACAGGGCCGCGTTCCCGGCTGTATTCTTCAGATCAAATAGTCATTTTACTTTAATGTGCAAATGTGATGCTCGAAATCAAATTATGTGCTGAATATGCATGAACACAGCTTTATATTGCATCTCGTCTATGAAACGCAACGACAATTAACTCTCTTGCCGTCTGCAAAGTAAATGGAGACGCTTCGCTTCAGTGGCGGTTCTAGACCAGTTTTAATAGGGGGGCCAGGTTGGAGCACATAAAGCCCAGGAAAAAAAGACAAATGCCTCATTCAGACAAGGGATAAATGGGACTTAAAACTGTGTTTACAATTTCAACAATTTTGATTGAGTAGTAAACTGCTGAGACACTTTATTTCCGCCATTCCCTTCAGTACAAAATCATTGCAAGAAATCTGTCCCTGTATTATTGATGCAGACTCCCTGTTGGGGGGGCCACAGGGGGATCCGGACTCGGGGGCCCCTGTTGACTCCCCCCCTAGAAACGCCCCTGCTTCGCTTCAAACAGTTCAAGGCAGCTTCAGTCCGTCTGGTTTGTTTTAACGGTCTGTTAATGTCGACTTGCAGGACAGTTTGGTGCATATTGCTTTTAAATGACCAAAGCAAGTAAATATTGACGCAGAGACACCAGCCAAGTGAAGACAGATAGTATAGTCAGGCTAATGCCTCAGTGTTAACAGTGCTGACAGGTCCCGTGCTGTTGACTCAGTCACTTTGTTTACATGCCGGTGCGGTAAGTGAGAAGAAGAGCAGTGTGTGACTGGGAATGATCGGTCTTTCCTCTGGCTGCTTCCCCCCGACAGATCGCTGGGCTGCTCAAAGACAA
The DNA here is from genome assembly GCA_903131615.1 of Diplodus sargus. NCBI lineage: Eukaryota > Metazoa > Chordata > Actinopteri > Spariformes > Sparidae > Diplodus > Diplodus sargus. The sequence goes on along the minus strand of CAEMYA010000177.1, from coordinate 5,886,622 downwards.
CGAGAAGATCAGCGCCAGCCCCGCGGCCACCCCGTCCGATGACGACTCGGAGATCAAGAAAATCAAAAAAGTACACCATGCCATTTTGAACCCGTTGCAACATATTTAGAGTATCTCAACGTGACGAGAACTTGACCAGAGCCTTTTGAATTCCCAGGTCCAGAGCTTCCTGCGAGGCTGGATCTGCAGGAGGAAGTGGAAGACAATCATCCAGGATTATATCCGCTCACCACACGCAGAGAGCATGAGGAAGAGGAACCAGGTGGTGTTCAGCATGTTGGACTCGGAGGCCGAGTACGTCCAGCAGCTTCACATCCTGGTGAACAACTTCCTGAGGCCGCTCCGCATGGCGGCCAGCTCCAAGAAACCGCCCATCACCCACGATGATGTCAGCAGCATATTCCTCAACAGGTTGGATCCTTTCATAATCATCTTAAAGGGTTGAACATTAAAGGAGCAATCTGTAAGATACGACCAGAATAGTGTCGTAGTAGTAGATATGGAGAGGGCAGAAAAGAGTGCCAGCAGCTTGTGCCAGTACGTAAGAAAAGATTCCGGTACGCCAAAGAGTATAAGTGCTGTGTACCGGCATGCCATACCAGCAATGCATAGCAGTTTGTAGTGGATAACAATGGTTTGTAGAAAATGAATCGAATCCTAAAGATTTTGGTCACCCTCCTGACCTTTCCACAAGAACAATAGCTGACAATAAAAAACCCTAAACCTCAATATCTAGCAAACAATAATGTGCTGAATACACGTATGCTCCTGAGAAGACGTTTGGTGTGGCCGCACATCTTAACGCTTGTGTCTGCAGTCTTCGAGACATCTTCTGTTTTTCCACCTCGATAAAAACAGAATTTCTATGAAGAAAGATTAAGAATGAATTATATTACTTCTCACGATGTAAATTGAAAGGACGCATGCATGCTACCTATTGTTTCATCCAGACATTAAGCACTCTCAGATGTGAGGTCTCAAGGTTCCAGCTTTAGTTTTGTGTCCCTTCAGAAAAACACACAGTCAGTACAATAAAGACAATAATCTGCACGCACCCTCAACGGCCTGTTCAGGATCTACCCACACATACATCCATGCAAGTTTATGCTGAAATCCTTTGTATGGACTCTCTTATACACAGGGCTTTGATTTATTGCTAAATTACTTACATTTGTAATAATATTTTTTTTCTTTTTTGCAGTGAAACCATCATGTTTCTACATCAGATATTCTACCAGGGGCTAAAAGCGAGAATAGCGAGCTGGCCAACGTTAGTACTTGGTAAGAAACGTCTCCTCTACCTCCTTTGGTTCCTTTTCATGATTTTCTTTTTGACCGTTGTGAATCTCACGATGAATTACTCCACAGCCCTCAGTACTGCTTGTGTCACTGTTACAGTATCTCGGTATTGATCTCTCCCCAGCCGACCTGTTCGATATCCTGCTGCCCATGCTGAACATCTACCAGGAGTTTGTGAGGAACCACCAGTACAGCCTGCAGATCCTGGCTCACTGCAAGCAGAACCGCGACTTTGACAAGCTGCTGAAGCAGTACGAGGCCAAGCCCGACTGTGAGGAGAGGACTCTGGAGACCTTCCTCACCTACCCCATGTTCCAGGTTAGCTCATTTGTCTCACTGATATACACGAGGAATAAAGGCAGAGCCATTTATTTGCCGCAGAGCTGCAGCCTGGAGCCAGATTTTGTCGTTAATTCTGGGCTCTCACGGCCGTTCTGGGCCAAGTTCCTCTCTCCACATATAAATGTTACCCTTGGGCCATATAATTCACCAACTTAATGCTAGTTGGCAATAGCTATGCCAGTGAAACCCAGTTGTAGCTGTCTGTAGAGCAGTTGGCCTGCTTTGTTTTCTTGATCTTCAAACCTGGACGTCTGTTAAAGTCGCTGCCTGTGATCCAGATGTTAACAGAGAGAGAAGGCCCATCATCAAAATCCAGAATGAGCACATGAGTTACAACTGGAGTGTTAGTCCCATAATGGTATTTCTCATCTACAAATCGAACTCTTTGAATATTCTTGAATATTGTTTATATCATGTACATGTGATGTATGGTAACACGAGTTAGTTTTCTGAAGTCCAAAGGCATTTTATCACTTTTGCTCACTTTTGACTTTAAAGGTGCCCTGTGGAGTTTTATCATGTGCATTTTGAGGTGTAAATAACATGTTGAATTGATTTTGCGTTTTAATTCTTCATTAAACACTTGCAAAGCCATTTTTAGATCATTCTGAAACTTGCAGTCTTCTTTTTACCGGCATTACTTTGGCCCAATCTCGATACACCCCTCGCCCCTAGCACTTAGGTATCCTGATTCTTGTTGCGTTGGAAGTGTTAAGGCTACACGGCCCTCTAAATACCGATACCAAGACCAATAACGCCTCCCTAGCTAACTAGCTTACTAGCCAGTGTGTCATTGCCAATGTGGATTTGATCTATATAAACTTATTTTTTAGCCCACACACTCTGGAGATGCTGCTGCTCAATTCTGTAGGTTTTTTTTGTTGTTGTTGTTGTAGTTACATCTATACCTCTACTTATTGGAGGTGTCACAATGTGTAAGATGAGTGTGAGCAAAAATGGCAAATGGCACATATGATTAAATGAAATCCTTGTCGCCAAATAGACTAATTTCCACTCGACAAAATATTCATGAATGCATCCTGGCCTCTATTCTGGCCATCATGGCTCAGTCAGGACTTGGCTTCAAAGACCCGCCTCCTCCTTGAGCACTCATTGGCTTCTGTGAGCGATGTCCCATATTGTTGCTGCTCTGATCAAAAACAGAAACAGCAGGCATTTGTCTGCTCTCGCTCAGAATATCCCTGTAGTGTTTTTCATGTCTATAAAAAGCTGTTGTTTTTTTGTTTTTGTTTTTTTGAGCTCAGGCTTTAATAACGGCTCCTTTCTGGCGAGGCACGCAGTTTCCCGACAGTCCACTCTGCTGGGGCCTACTGCAGGCTGTGCTGTGTTGATAATAATTTTTGCTGATGAGTGTAGATTGTGCTCTCCTACTTCTCATTAGCGAACGTGCCCGTGTATATTCCTGCGGGTGCGTCTTTGTGTTGCTGTTGTTGTTACATCTATGCCTGCATGTAAGCTGTTATGTGCGAGCGTGACTCTCTTCCTCTGTAGATTCCTCGCTACATTCTCACGCTCCACGAACTTCTGGCCCACACACCTCACGAACACATAGAGAGAAACAGTCTGGACTACGCCAAATCTAAGCTGGAGGAGCTCTCCAGGTACTTTTGTGTGACTCAGTCAAAGTCAAGAGACAAGCAAAGGATTGGGGTACAGAAGCCCTGAGAGTTCGGGGAGACATCTTTTTGATTTAGGAACAGGTGAAAAAAAAGTTTTGCCAGATTAATCTTTTCTAAATTCTTTTTCATAAATCTCTGAAACAAGCAGAGAAAAAAACATTTTTTTGAGAAAATGACACTGGATTTTTTTTCCTCTCAGGGCTTCAGTAGATGGATGAATGACCTTTAAATAATACTGTGATGTTTTTAGGCTATAATGAAATACACAATATATATCTTGATATTTTAGAATCTCCTCAAAGCCACTTCATAAATGCTGGGATTGGGTGACAAAAGCTGATATCTGATATTTTTCTTTTACCAAAAAACACCATTTTGATATTTCAAGAACATTGGAAGGATGATTATTGGTACTCCAGAAATACTAATCACACAGTGATCTTTTTTAAAAACATAACCACTATTATGCTATATCACAATATAACAATATCCTAAATCTAAGACAGTGTATGGTCTCATATTAAGATAACAATGTTATCTTCTTCAATTGAAATTAACAAATAACAAAAGTCCTGTATGATAAAAATGGTTTTCATGTTTCTTATAAGAACAGTAGTATAACAAAAGATTTACATTGTTAGAGAAAGTGAGAGAAAAAACTTGGAGCCATCCTTTAATTTGGATCTGGACCGAAAGTTAAAGGGGTGTATTCTGGCCCGATACCCATCCCCATCCAAGGTTTTAGGACATCAGTTCAGCGGTTTTTGTGTAATCCGGAGGGAAAATATAACCTCAGCAGAGATAATTGTAAAAAAGTAGGAGGGGCAATTATCAAAAAATGAACATCTACGATAAGATTCAATATGTTTGATCCTGTGCAGCCCTATAAAGTTCATAGAAGAATGACAAAACGTTTGTTTTCCCCTAGAATCATGCACGACGAGGTGAGCGAGACCGAAAACATCCGGAAGAACCTGGCAATCGAGCGCATGATCGTGGAGGGCTGCGAGATTCTCCTCGACACCAGCCAGACATTTGTGAGACAAGGTAACTCCTGCCTGCAAGTGTGTTACTTCAGATCGCAGGAAAGAAAAAAACATCCAATTCCACAGAAAAAGCATTGTTGCAGCAGAGGAGGGGGGTTTCCTGTCCATCCTCACCTGTCTGACAGCCTGATCCTGAATCTTTAGCTTCAGCTTTTAAAAAAACTCCCATCTCTCTCTCTCTCTCTCTCTCTCTCTCTCTCTCTCTCTCTGGGGATCAACATGTACTCCTCGTGAGGAGAGTCTTTAATTTCCAAGTGTAATTAGACTGTTCAGAGGCAAACTGATGATGAATCTGGGACTTTAAATGTCACACATCCCCAGCAGGCCCTGACGGATGAGGAAAGGGAAGACAGAAATGCTAGATTATCTAATCTTTAGTACGTCTTTTATTCAGTTTCTACAGTTTCTCCTTATGCTCCCTTTTCCTACCATCCTCGCCTCTTTTTCCACTGATATATGTATCTTTCTCCCTCTGCTCTTTTATTCCAACATCCAGGGTCTCTCATCCAGGTGCCGATGAGCGAGAAGGGCAAGATCACCCGTGGGCGACTGGGCTCTCTCTCTCTGAAGAAGGAGGGGGAGAGGCAGTGCTTTCTCTTCTCCAAGCATTTAATCATCTGCACCAGAGGTTCTGGGGGAAAGCTTCATCTCACCAAGGTGGGCCTGCGCGGCTGAGCCAGCTTCTTATTTCAAACGCTGCAATCTTACGGCTCCGCATTAAAAAAAAAAAAAAAGAAACCCTGAATCTCGGAGCTAAATTGAACGGATTAACTGACAGGAGATGAACGCTACGGGGTTAGTGATGTCGCAGCTTTTATCAGTGGCAATGACCACTGGCGCTACATGCGCTCATACACGCCTGTTTACACACACACACACACACACACAGGCTCAGTGTATATGTGTGAAAGCAGCTTGACGCCTTAATTATTATTACAGCAAAACTATAGCTACTTCTTGTGAGATGCTTTAAAGATTTAAACCCATCGTTCATCTTTAAGGCCACTTCAGTATTTCCTTCTCCCTCAGCCTCGTGTTCGGTCGACTCCTGAGGGAAATATCTGTCTCTTTAGCTGCCATATGCTCCACCACGTTCACCATCTAGTTGCTAAATAGTCTCTGCCTGCCGTTTGAAAACAAAACAACACCACGAGAGCAGCAAGAGCGAGCCAGAACGGTAAAGTTGTGAGGTGGACAGCTGAACAATGAGCGCAAAGTCGCCATAAAGCTTACGGCCGCAGATTAAGGTGATAAATTCTCTGCGGGCTCATCACTAAAAGTGCCCCTTTTCACATTTGATGCATTGCTTTTATATGATACAGCCGTTGGAGAAATCATAATCCTCAAGCTTCTTATGAAATCAAACCCTGTATGCAACTCCATGAACAGTTTTCACTGTGAGTGCAGGGCCTTCACACGCACAGGCGTTGCAGTAAATGACACCTCCATGTAATCTGCAGTTCCCCTCATTTTGCAGAGGCAGGAGTAGTTAGGTTAGAGCTGTAACATAAAAAGAACAAAAGCTGAATGATACAAGGAGATAAAAACAGTCGGAAGTCCATACTTCAGCGTTTTCCTGCAGCACTCAGACAGATGATGTCAAAGTTCAGCAGTGTATGAGGTTTTGTAGAATACATCTTTGAGGACTTGCTCAGCGGTGTGTTTCACCAAGAAATTAAGATAATGACTGAAAATGTGAAAATACTTTAAGTAAAACATGTGGAAAATGCTCATATTCCCGTTCTTCTCCAACAGAGTTTTGTTCATGTAATTGGTGAGATGCTGCTGAGCTGTTTTACGTGAACACATCCGTATTTGCAGGATATTTCAACAGCACAGATCAGATTTTACTTCTAAAATTCACAACACCAGTCGACTAATGGACCCCTGATCGTTGTAGTGTAAACGTATGATGGGTTATGCAATGTTACAGCGCGGTGAGTCAAACAAGGCTTGTGTGAAGGAACTAAATGTATATTGTATGTTGTTTTGCAGAATGGAGTAGTCTCGCTGATAGACTGCACGCTTATGGAGGACCCTGAGGGGACAGACGATGAGTGTGAGTGTTTTTTTCTTTCATGTAGTAGCTTATGAAAATATGCATCCTATGTACCATGTTTTATTACTGCAGTGTCCCAGATTCTATTAATATTTGGAACAGGCAGGTAGTGCCACTGGAAAGTAGTTTACTCTCCAAATAATTCAATAAAAAAGATTAAGTGTTGACTGATTTCCTTATTTTAAGACAAAAAATAAGTGTTCCTTTGTCTTTTGTGTACAAAAAAAACACCCAACATGTTTGTATTTTTATGTCTCTACCGTTTACGTACATCAATTTAAAGTAACATCGAGTCTTGTCTTTACGTTTTTGCCTCAAAGCCAAGTCAGACAAGAGCGGCCAGGACATGGAGCACCTGGACTTCAAGATTGTCGTGGAGCCGAAGGACAGCCAGTCATTCACAGTCATCCTGGTGGCCTCCTCCAGGCAGGAGAAGTCTGCATGGACCAGTGACATCAGTCAGGCATGTCAACATGAATCACAGTCTCCGGCAGTCAGATGAGAAGCCGAGGATGTCGGCAGAAAAGCCTGCAAGTTTCAGAATTTGCTAACATGTCCTCTCTGTTCCCCCCCTCTGCTCCTACAGTGCATAGACAACATCCGCTGTAATGGGCTGATGATGAACGCGTTTGAAGACAACTCCAAAGTCACAGTGCCACAGATGATCAAGTAAGCCTCATTTGTACTGTGGATATTCACGCAACTCTGCGCAGCTTCTCTCTCTAAGGTCGTTTGTCTCTTTGTTTTCCCGAGCAGGTCAGATTCCAGTCTGTACTGCGATGACGTCGACATCCGCTTCAGTAAGATGATGAACTCCTGCAAGGTGCTGCAGATCCGCTACGCCAGCGTCGAGCGCCTGCTGGAGAGACTGACCGACCTCCGGTTCCTCTCCATCGACTTCCTCAACACCTTCCTGCACTCCTACCGCGTGTTCACCACGGCCGATGTGGTGCTAGACAAACTCATCACCATCTACAAGAAGCCCATCAGCGCCATCCCGGCTCGGTGAGTCACAAGTCTGAACGTTGCAAGGTTGTCGACAGCGTTTGCAAATGAAAAACAAATCTTATTTGCGATGTTTGGCATCCGTCCACCCCTTACTGTGCTGCATAAAGATGAGATCGATCTATAATGATGTAAAGCTTTGTTGTCCTCTCGTGAACGCGAGGAATGGGCAGGCGCCAGAGGGGCCTGAACTTTTAGGTTTAACTGCAGCCATATAAATTTATGAAATTGTGAGTGGTTTCACTCGAGGAATCTCAGTTCAGACATAAAGGCAGTGCGTGCTCTGTGCCGGTGGTTTTCAAACCATCTGTGCCAAAGTTACAGCGAAGGCAGATAAAATCTCAAGGCACACCTGTATTAATTCGTCTGTGTATAAAGCCTTTATGACGTGTTATCTAACCACTCTGTAAATGTCTATTTTTGTTTCTTTATAAAAGGTTTTAATGGGTTTTTTTAAGGGATAGAATTTGCCTCTGGATTGGGAAATGAATGTCTACAACAGACTGATACAGTAAATGAAAACTCATCCATTGTGTTGTATAGTTGTACACGGCAACAATAATCTGTGGTTGTAACAAAATCCCTCGACACACCACAAACAACTTCTGATATTTGTTAGTCAATAAGTAATAAGGCACTTTTAAAAGTCTTTATCAGATGGTTATTAACATGATTATGTTTTAATAAGACTATATACATGTTAAAGACATGTTTATT